>JAECUM010023438.1:0-38977 GCA_016617855.1 Megalonaias nervosa
CATATAAATAATTTATTACTTGATATGTGGTGATGGTTGATATCTTTTCAGGCAATGGGGAGATAACTTGAAAAGCTGCTAGTAAAAGGTGAAACGATACTTTAATTTATCATCGTCTTCCAGAGAAAAGGTATCATTTGAAACTGAATATGACCTTTTTATATGAAACAATGTACTCTGTTCAGCTAAGAGTCAAGGGGTTACCGTCAAGGTCATTGTCCTAGAATTATCATGAATATTTTGAATATCACATTGTCACCAAAACCTAGAGAGTATAACTCTGGACAACTATCCCTAAGTAAGGATCAAACTATTTCTGTTTGAGACTGAAGTCACCAACTGTGGGGACAAACCATTCTGATGGAAAACGCAAAACTGAATGAGGTGATTCGTGTGAAAATTTACTCGCAGATGTTGTTGACAAACAATGACAAGGGCAATGAATAGAGTAACAAAATATGATTATGACAGCCTGAATGAAAGTGAGAAAGAAAATATGTGGCTATGACATTTTTAATGAAAATGATTTTTAAAAAGAAAACAGGTATATGACAATCTGAATGAAAATGAAAGCAAATATGTGACTCGAGTTTGTTCACAATAAAAAAAGATACACATGCCTGGAATAATTGTGAACACTCTCCAGTAAAGATCCAGTAAAGAACTGGAATATCACATATGTCATTGAAGGGTTATAAAGTTTCTCACATTGCAACTGTCAGGAAAAGAGTCACAATAGTTGTCCGTCTTTGGTAACATCATGCTCGGCTGACATAGGTAATAGTGATTTCATTGTACGAAAAGTAGATGCTGCAAACATGTCCGTTCTCTACGATCAGTTGGTAATGTTTGCAAAATGGCAGTCCGCTATTGGTGTCCATAATGAACTTCACAATCAATAAATGCCATAGACAAATATGGTTTTTCTGAGTATTATACATACATAGATGAATACAGGCTGAGTCACAAATAGATTAATACAGCAGTAGCTGAGTCACCAATACACAAATGAATACAGCAGTTGAGTCACGAATATATAAATGAATACAGCAGTTCCTGAGTCACAAATACATAAATGAATACAGCACTTCCTGAGTCATGAATACAAAAATGAATACATCAGTTCCTGAGTCGCAAATACATAAATGAATACAGTATTTCCTGAGTCAGGAATACATACATGAATACAGCAGTTGTTGAGTCACAAATACATAATTGAATACAGCAGTTCCTGAGAAACAAATACACAGATGAATACGGCAGTTCCTGAGTCACGTATTGTCCTTCCTGCTGATGGCATATAGACAAATTAAGTCTAATTGTTAACTTTGACAAATCAAAGGAAGCAGTGCTTGTAAATCTACTGTCCTGGAGTTAATGCTGTCCTCTATGTGCATACATCTGCACAAGGAATTTCAGCCAGGCTTGTTGAACAGTTTATTATTAGCAACACACACACACACACACGCACGCACACACACACTATTATGTCGTCATTGAGACATATCTAGAGATCTAGCCTCAATCACTCACTGATCCAAAAATGGTTTACTGCAGCACGAACATTGAATCTCCTTCTGAAATTTGTTGCCCCACACAATGGTTGTGGTCCCGTTGACATTCAGACCTATGCCAACTTGTGAAGGAAAGCATTCATCCCTTAGCGATAGACTACAACATACTCAGTTCACCAAAAATTTACGTTGACTGCCCACTAGATTAGTTTTCCTACCACCAGGTGCACTAAGGAGCTTCATCATGGCTCATATACTTCTCGTACTATCCATGCTTGTTACTCGCTCTTGCAGAGATATACCTATACATAACACTATGGCAGTGAAAGGAGAAAAATATTTTTAAAAATTAACAGGGTCCCTGTCCCCTGTAACACATTATAACGCATTAATTCTGTAGAAAAACTCAAATTGGAATGACATGAATAGCCTGGTTATGTCAAAATTCAAATTCCTCTTCATGGATTCACTGCCACAACTCCTTGGAAAATGACGCAACATTTTTGTACATAGTTTATGAAGTAACAAAACCGCAGAATGTATGTGTTATAAGTTAAAAATTAATCAAAGAATAAAAGAATATCAAGGTCTACATGGCTTCTAATATATTTTTTCATAATCAGAACTGCATCCTTTTCAAAAATATTACAAAATACAATAAAACTAGAAATTTATAAATTGTTATGATTAAACATGTTAAATATCTCAAAATGAGTTAAAGTTTACTTAGCACCTTGAACCATCCAAGACTCAATCAATAGTGATAGCACTTTAACTGCAACATGCATTTTTCGTGTTACCTTTATATATCATGAGTCCTTATTAATAAGAACTTTGACAGAAGTTTAAACCATTGAACCAATCTATTATTTAAAACTCAGCATAAATCTATAACATATTAGCAGTTATACAACCTTGTATTCATTCAAGTGAATCTTAAAATGCTTTGCATAGTGAATTACACATATTTCTGATAACATTACTATGTTGACAATTCAGTAAGACTGAATTTGTACACACTTGATAAAGTCAAATAAGACAATCTACATTGAATTGATACAGACTTTGGCAAACTCAAATAAGGCACTCTACAGTGAATTGGTATAGACTTGACAAACTCAAATAAAGCACTCTATAGTGAATTGGTACAGACGTGGCAAACTTAAAATTTAAGGCAAGCTACAGTGAATCTATTGTTACAAGCCAGGGGTCTTTGCTTGACCGAGCGGTGTCAAATCCTGGCGCGATTCCTGCTAGAAGTCATAAGTTTACCCCAAATTTCCAAAGGCTTCTATACAACTTCAGTTGTAAGTTAGAAAGCCCGACGTGTCCATTCTATACATAAATTTTACTCTAATCAATGCAAAACCACAGATTTCCCAACTTGCCAAATATCTATCAACCGCACGTTTGCATAGTTTCCCTTCATCAACTTTCCGTACCGTCAGCAGTTCACGCCGTAGAAACTCTACAAATATCCCCTACCACAGGGAACTGTTTTAACTACGCCACCTTAGGCCAGTCAATCCATGGTTCCAAGGCACATTACGCCAATACAACTACATCACATTTGCCACTATGGCGACATAAACGGTATCTGCAGAGTCCCTTCTCATTTTATTCCATTGTGTAATTTACCGGTTTCCTACCGTAAATATTGCCACTGCAGTCACAACACAAAGGTACATTACTAGATTTTATTAAGGACTACACTATTCCAGGGGCAGTCATTCGGTTTGGGTCTAATTCGCTACTCACTGACCATGGCATCATGGAAACTCACTAACACGTTCTCTCCGTGACGTTTGCTCCTAATAATTGGCTAATTATTTCGGGCTATGGAATGTTTCTATTGCACCGAATTCCAATAATCAAACAAGTAAAATCACACAAATCTAAGAATTCCTAAAACGGGGCGCTATAGCTAAATGCGCACCTCCAAAATTTATTACACTATTACACACTTGGCAAACTCAAATAAGGCAATCTACAGTCAATTTGTGCAGACTTGTCAAACTCAAATATGGCAATCTACATATTTGATTCCAACCAGGTAAGAATGTTCACAAATCAATGATAAAGTTAGTGCTGTGGCTAAATAATTTTGCTTTACATATTTCAATTCAAAAGGGTTTGCCACCAGAATGAACTAGTCCTTTTTCAAAATGGACATATCAGCAAACATATATTATGGGATGCATTTCACATTAAAATTTGTTGTCATCAGGGTGTATTTTATGTCTGGTTAGCATAGCTTATCCATAAACAACTTCCTGCATTTCAGGATTGTGCAGATTATTATTGGTGTGTGTCCTCAAAAAAAAACAAAAAAAAAAAAAACAAAAAAACAAAACAGACATGGCTCAACAATATATCACATCTGAATGTTTTTGTTAACACTGTATATACAACTTTACAAGAAACTGTCACATTTATAATATTGCATCTCACAACTATAATTCCTTTGATGTCTTGTCATGTTCAAAGTCTTCCTTGACAATTATCTACATATTCCATATGTTCGCCAGTGTGTATTATTGTATATCTTGTCCAATTAGAATTCACAGCAATTAACTGATTACATTATTCACATTTCTCTAGGTTGTGACCTACGTATGTTCTCAAGTGTAGGGACAATTTAGAGCTCTGCCTGAATAATTTTCCACATATTTCATATTAAAAGGGTTTATTAACATGTATCTTCAAACGTATACCCCGACTCGAGTTCCCGATAAACAGTTTCCCACATATTTCACACCTGTATGTTTGTCACTGGTGTGTATCCACAAACGTTTTGACAAGTTAGAGCTATGGCTAAACAGTTTCCGAAATATTATCAGCAGCAGGAAGTGTGAACCCTACAACTTTTTTGCTCGAATCTGTGAACAAAAACATCAGGTTCCTACGAATGGCTAAAAAAAAAAATGTCAATAACGCTAAACCGAACCTTCTAACCGATATTATTTCCAAATACGGTTGAAAACAAATAATACATCTTTTGGGTTAGCTCATTTTTGTTATTCCGTCGTTGACGTATTTTGTTTTTATGTCATAGTGTGTTTAGTTTACTCGCCGGGTCAATTAATTTTGGTTGTTTTTCACACTCCCTGCTGCTATAATTAACCGAATATTTTATCTAGACCTATACGATACCTAGATCTCGGATCGTGCAGATTTATCGTTATAAAATCCAAATGGAGTAGCTTGTGCTTGGGAAAAGAAGTTTTTGAATTTGATCGGGTCCATATCTCCTGAACATCTAAAATGTTTTATTTTGTTTTTCTCCGCCATATTCATTAAATCATAGTTTGTTAGCGCCATATTCATTAAATCATAGTTTGTTAGCGCCATATTCAGTAAATCATAGTTTGTTAGCGCCGGGCAACTTCAAAGATTATTTTTTATGCTGTTCAATGAACTCCTCAACGGTTGGAGGTTTTTCCTTATGAGGCATATATTTCAAATTCCTCTTATTATAATAAATCAATGTGGTCCTGTAATTATTTCCACCGCACTTTGTACAAATATCTAATTTACCTCTTAGTCCATTTCCACATAAAATACAGGGTCTGGTTCCTCCTAATCCCTTCTTTAGCATATAATTATGATGAGCACAATATTCTCCTAGACATCGTCTATCGCAACGTCTGGTGGTTCCTTGAATTATCCAATTACAGTTATTTGTTTGGATAGGCATTATATATAATGGATATATAAATTGAATCAAATATAAAATTTGTATGTAGTATTATATAGATGGCAGAAAAAATACAGACCTACCAACCTGTATTATATAATAACGATAATTTAAATAAAAATAATTATTTATTTGATAATTATGATTTTGATTCAAGCGAGGAATTCCGTGATTATATCGCAAATGAAATATCAGAAACGCCGCAGCATGAACTACATGATGTAGCTAAGCGCGGTTATCATTATTTACGTGAATATTATTCTTTGTTTCTTAATTCATTTAACAATGTTGTCTGGCACTCTGCTAAGGATGACGTTATCGATAATCTCATAGTTATTGGTTAGAAGAAAGAATTAACTATGGAGGATCTCATGATCTCATTTATTCATAATAAAGAAGCATATGCACAGGGAATAATTATCCAGCATTTCAAGAAATTCTACTTGTTTCTCTCCGATGGCGATTTTAACAGATTCGTTAATAATTTTAACGATCAATCTTCTGTTACAGAAATTATTCCTAAATTCAGATTAAGATATCCAGTATTTGATCTCGATACAAAATATATCTGTGAAGTTGTTAAATATCACAATAGCGATCGTGTCGATATAAAACCAAAAGAGGAAAAAATTAATATTGATGACGTCATTGATTATTTTGCGGCATTGTGTGATTGTCCGCGCAGAAGGATATTTGTATTCGAAACGGACAGTGGTTATCATGTTCTTTGTAAATCAGCGCCAATCACATTTGATGAACAGCAAGATCTAACTAATCGTGTTGCTAACGAGAAAAATCCTTACTGGAAAATAGATCGTCAGGCTGGTCTTCATAGTATTAAGTTAAATAATACTAAATCTTACAAACCCGGTAAACAGACATTTATCTAAACTACTGATCTCACACAATAATCATAATTATGATCCATCTGAATTACTAGTATGTCCAATCTCAATTCAGTCTCGTTATGTGGAAGTAGTTGAAATTCAAAACGAAATAACTATTAGCTGCGATGAGATCTCCGCTGAGAATTTTGAGCGGATTTCCGCTGCTCTTACAGGAGAACCCGATCAGCTGATCGATATTATTAATGTTTCACAAAACAGGTTCATTATATCAAGGAAACCTGGTCATTTCTGTAATATTTGTGAAAGACGACATGGATTTAATCAACTACATAATTACATCGAAGATAAGTGTGATAACTGTCTTGTATATATCAACCAAGATTACTACTCGAATTGCTGTCCAAGGTCAACAGGCAAGCAGATATCATTATCTATTACAGGAATTACTGTAGATGAGGAAGTAGATAACATAATAGCTGGGACATCAAATAATATTGAATTAGTACAAATAGCTAATGATCAACCAAAAAATAAGAAATACTTGAAATATCTGATTAACGCGAAACGTAGATTTCGTTACCCCGGGCATCTTAAAAGTAGAACCGCAGATTATTTATATACCGCACTGCCAGCACATGAATCAGGACCAGGCTGCAATATAATTCTAGATGAGGACTATATAGATGGTTCTGCGTGTGGGATGGGCAAATCAGAAGCAGCATGGAGATCATTGAAGCCTGATCAATCCGTTGTAATTGTATCATACAGGAAGACCTTTACCGAAAAGATTAAAGCAGATTATCAGATTGAATCTTACATGGATATTGATGGCAATATTACCTTTAACGAAGGAGATAAACGCAGAGTTATCGTACAATGGGAGTCCTTACACAGAATAAGAGGAGTTTCTGATGTCCTTATTGTTGATGAATGGCACGGAATTCGAAGGCAGCAATTCTCTTCGGTTAGATACAGCAAGGAACGTTGGGAGAAGTTTGCAGGATTAATAACCGCGTGTAAAAGATTAATTGTCCTTGATGCAGATGCTGCTGATGATGATCTAACATTATTCCTTGATAAATTGGGCCGGTCGTCAATGAAATTTATCGTCAACGATTATAAGCCTGATCATGGCAATAAATTTATTATCGAACATTCTCATGCGAGCAATCTACGTAATCTACTAGAACGATTGAAAAATAAGGATGTAGATAACAAAATTGCAATATTTACACATAATAAACAAAGAACCAATTACTCAGTTGAGAATCTAGCTAAGCAATTACAACATCTTGGATATCGGGTTAGATATTATCATGCTGATACCGATCCTGCTCAGAAGAAATCAGACTTCAGCAATATTAATCAAGCATTCGATAATACTGATGTTGTTATTAGCAATCACACACTAGAAGCAGGAGTTAGCATAACTGATGATCGTTTTAAGACGATGTATATATTTTCTGAAGAACTAGGATCTGTAGAAGCAACCAAGCAGGCACTTCATAGATTCCGCTATGTCAATGAAATTTATTATTCTGCAACGAGAAAGCAACGAGATTGTAAATTACCATTAAATCGTGAGGCTATTGGAAAGGTTATTATAGATCGTGAACGATTGATTGACAACGACACAAAATTATACAGATGTCCTAATGCAGGAGAATTACAAACGGGATTCGGGTTTGCTTATGTTACTGACATTATTGACGAGAACAATTCCAAAATGTACTTTACTTCGCGACTGATATCAATGATACGGAATACCGGATATTCCATCATAGAACCGTCTGTAGATGATTATGATACATAGGCGCGAAAGAATAATATTGAGAAACCATCTGCTGTGGATATCAAAAATAATCCGGCTGTTGATGAATTTCTAAAGATCTCTGAAGAATTATAATTATCTACTTAGCAACTGGTCCGCCATTTCTCAGTGATGTTCTTAACCGTTAATTTATTTATCCTGAGTCTTGTTTCAGGAAATATGGCGGACCAGTTGCTAAGTAGATAATTATAATTCTTCAGTAAGTCAGGATCATTAATCAGATTCTCAACGTACATCCTTAAATCAGATCCAGATATCGTTATTGTTGTTATTGATAAATCGTCAGGTACAATATCAGGTAAGTTCAATGACGTTAGAAAATCTCTTATTGCAGTTAATTTCTCTCTAGGACTTACCTTATCGGAGCGGAATACTTCAGTATCTATAGCATGACCGTTATTAAATTTATCTACAATGACCCGTTGAGATCGTCTTAATTGCGCTGCGTTCTTATATAAATGTTCTATTTGATCAGCTGGTAACTTGACAACATCACACTGGAGTATATTATTCATAAACGATCTTTTTGCTTCGTACGGATCTAGTTTATCATTAACATCATATTTATAATATTGAGGATATTCTTCATCGCGGTCATCTACATCATTATCATTCACGCTGGATTGTTTTATTCGTTCACCAACAGAGATCTTTAGAAATTCATCAACAGCCGGATTATTTTTGATATCCACAGCAGATGGTTTCTCAATATTATTCTTTCGCGCCTATGTATCGTAATCATCTACAGACGGTTCTATGATGGAATATCCGGTATTCCGTATCATTGATATCAGTTGCGAAGTAAAGTACATTTTGGAATTGTTCTCGTCAATAATGTCAGTAACATAAGCAAACCCGAATCTCTTTTGTAATTCTCCTGCATTAGGACATCTGTATAATTTTGTGTCGTTGTCAATCAATCGTTCACGATCTATAATAACCTTTCCAATAGCCTCACGATTTAATGGTAATTTACAATCTCGTTGCTTTCTCGTTGCAGAATAATAAATTTCATTGACATAGCGGAATCTATGAAGTGCCTGCTTGGTTGCTTCTACAGATCCTAGTTCTTCAGAAAATATATACATCGTCTTAAAACGATCATCAGTTATGCTAACTCCTGCTTCTAGTGTGTGATTGCTAATAACAACATCAGTATTATCGAATGCTTGATTAATATTGCTGAAGTCTGATTTCTTCTGAGCAGGATCGGTATCAGCATGATAATATCTAACCCGATATCCAAGATGTTGTAATTGCTTAGCTAGATTCTCAACTGAGTAATTGGTTCTTTGTTTATTATGTGTAAATATTGCAATTTTGTTATCTACATCCTTATTTTTCAATCGTTCTAGTAGATTACGTAGATTGCTCGCATGAGAATGTTCGATAATAAATTTATTGCCATGATCAGGCTTATAATCGTTGACGATAAATTTCATTGACGACCGGCCCAATTTATCAATGAATAATGTTAGATCATCATCAGCAGCATCTGCATCAAGGACAATTAATCTTTTACACGCGGTTATTAATCCTGCAAACTTCTCCCAACGTTCCTTGCTGTATCTAACCGAAGAGAATTGCTGCCTTCGAATTCCGTGCCATTCATCAACAATAAGGACATCAGGAACTCCTCTTATTCTGTATAAGGACTCCCATTGTACGATAACTCTGCGTTTATCTCCTTCGTTAAAGGTAATATTGCCATCAATATCCATGTAAGATTCAATCTGATAATCTGCTTTAATCTTTTCGGTAAAGGTCTTCCTGTATGATACAATTACAACGGATTGATCAGGCTTCAATGATCTCCATGCTGCTTCTGATTTGCCCATTCCACACGCAGAACCATCTATATAGTCCTCATCTAGAATTATATTGCAGCCTGGTCCTGATTCATGTGCTGGCAGTGCGGTATATAAATAATCTGCGGTTCTACTTTTAAGATGCCCGGGGTAACGAAATCTACGTTTCGCGTTAATCAGATATTTCAAGTATTTCTTATTTTTTGGTTGATCATTAGCTATTTGTACTAATTCAATATTATTTGATGTCCCAGCTATTATGTTATCTACTTCCTCATCTACAGTAATTCCTGTAATAGATAAATGATATCTGCTTGCCTGTTGACCTTGGACAGCAATTCGAGTAGTAATCTTGGTTGATATATACAAGACAGTTATCACACTTATCTTCGATGTAATTATGTAGTTGATTAAATCCATGTCGTCTTTCACAAATATTACAGAAATGACCAGGTTTCCTTGATATAATGAACCTGTTTTGTGAAACATTAATAATATCGATCAGCTGATCGGGTTCTCCTGTAAGAGCAGCGGAAATCCGCTCAAAATTCTCAGCGGAGATCTCATCGCAGCTAATAGTTATTTCGTTTTGAATTTCAACTACTTCCACATAACGAGACTGAATTGAGATTGGACATACTAGTAATTCAGATGGATCATAATTATGATTATTGTGTGAGATCAGTAGTTTAGATAATGTCTGTTTACCGGGTTTGTAAGATTTAGTATTATTTAACTTAATACTATGAAGACCAGCCTGACGATCTATTTTCCAGTAAGGATTTTTCTCGTTAGCAACACGATTAGTTAGATCTTGCTGTTCATCAAATGTGATTGGCGCTGATTTACAAAGAACATGATAACCACTGTCCGTTTCGAATACAAATATCCTTCTGCGCGGACAATCACACAATGCCGCAAAATAATCAATGACGTCATCAATATTAATTTTTTCCTCTTTCGGTTTTATATCGACACGATCGCTATTGTGATATTTAACAACTTCACAGATATATTTTGTATCGAGATCAAATACTGGATATCTTAATCTGAATTTAGGAATAATTTCTGTAACAGAAGATTGATCGTTAAAATTATTAACGAATCTGTTAAAATCGCCATCGGAGAGAAACAAGTAGAATTTCTTGAAATGCTGGATAATTATTCCCTGTGCATATGCTTCTTTATTATGAATAAATGAGATCATGAGATCCTCCATAGTTAATTCTTTCTTCTAACCAATAACTATGAGATTATCGATAACGTCATCCTTAGCAGAGTGCCAGACAACATTGTTAAATGAATTAAGAAACAAAGAATAATATTCACGTAAATAATGATAACCGCGCTTAGCTACATCATGTAGTTCATGCTGCGGCGTTTCTGATATTTCATTTGCGATATAATCACGGAATTCCTCGCTTGAATCAAAATCATAATTATCAAATAAATAATTATTTTTATTTAAATTATCGTTATTATATAATACAGGTTGGTAGGTCTGTATTTTTTCTGCCATCTATATAATACTACATACAACTTTTATATTTGATTCAATTTATATATCCATTATATATAATGCCTATCCAAACAAATAACTGTAATTGGTTAATTCAAGGAACCACCAGACGTTGCGATAGACGATGTCTAGGAGAATATTGTGCTCATCATAATTATATGCTAAAGAAGGGATCAGGAGGAACCAGACCCTGTATTTTATGTGGAAATGGACTAAGAGGTAAATTAGATATTTGTACAAAGTGCGGTGGAAATAATTACAGGACCACATTGATTTATTATAATAAGAGGAATTTGAAATATATGCCTCATAAGGAAAAACCTCCAACTGTTGAGGAGTTCATTGAACAGCATAAAAAATAATCTTTGAAGTTGCCCGGCGCTAACAAACTATGATTTAATGAATATGGCGCTAACAAACTATGATTTAATGAATATGGCGCTAACAAACTATGATTTAATGAATATGGCGGAGAAAAACAAAATAAAACATTTTAGAGGTTCAGGAGATATGGACCCGATCAAATTCAAAAACTTCTTTTCCCAAGCACAAGCTACTCCATTTGGATTTTATAACGATAAATCTGCACGATCCGAGATCTAGGTATCGTATAGGTCTAGATAAAATATTCGGTTGATTTATAGCAGCAGGGAGTGTGAAAAACAACCAAAATTAATTGACCCAGCGAGTAAACTAAACGCACTATAAAATAAAAACAAAAAGTCAAAAATAAAATAACAAAAATAACTAACCCAAACGATTTATTATTTGTTTTCAACCGTATTTGGAAATAATATCGGTTAGAAGGTTCGGTTTAGCGTTATTGACATTATTTTTTTTCAGCCATTCGTAGGAACCTTATGTTTTGTTCAGATTCGAGCAAAAAAGTTGTAGGGTTCACACTTCCTGCTGCTATATCACACTTGTATGGTTCGTCACCAGTGTGCATCCTCAAGTTAGAAGTTTGGTTAAATAATTTCCCACAAGTTTCACATTTGTATGGGTTGTCGCCTGTGTGAATCATCAAGTGCATGGACAAACTTTAGTTCTGGCTAAAGCACACACACACACACACACAGATATATATATATGTGTGTGTGTGTGTGTGTGTGTGTGTGTGTGTGTGTGTGTGTGATGGTTCAAAATGAATCAAGACTTCAAATTTACTTTATTCCCCCCACCCCTTAATCAGGTTCCAAAGAAGCATACTCATCCATGTAGTTATACTCTAGTGCATTCTTCTTGACCCTGCATGACCGTTACAATAAACATCCAGTCAGAGAGAGAGAGAGAGAGAGAGAGAGAGAGAGTCTTTCGTTGCTCCTTATCTAAAAGTATACTAATACAATCGCAACAAAGTTTTGTATACGTTTCCATCAAGTAATATTTTGAATGCTTAGATACGACATTACATCTTTAGAGAATAAAAGCTGTTGAATGTCTACGTGTAATACCTTGTCTTCTAAATACATTGATACAATATCAAAGAAGTTATGTATGTATCTATGATAAACTCTTTCCAGGTTTCTAAATTATGCGCCAACCTTAGACCTGTTCTAAAGCAGTGTCGTTGTCCTCTACATATACTCAGTGAATAAGCATATATTTCTGTTAATATTTACCTTAGGTCATGCATATGAGTTGGACTCATACAAAAGCATTATGCTTCTTCTTTAGCAAACTACTGCAGGTTCTAGTCCTCTAATTGTATTGATACTATCGCAAATAAGCTATATATAAACTATTATAAGTGTTTCACGTCATACAAAATGCTGATTCCATGTCAGGCCGATCTAAGGTCATTTTCCTCTATCGGTACTGAATGAATGATGACGTATTTATATTAATATTTATTATAGATCACAGCGTATGACTGGGAGTTATACTCAATCATTTTGCCACCTCACTTAGGTCCTTGTCCTCTAAACATACTGAAACAATCGCAAAGACGTTATGTATGTTTCTATAAAAAAAATGCTCTTCATGGTTAGAAAAGAAAACGCCAACATTAGGTTCATTCTAAAGCAGCCTAACTTAGGTCCTTGTCTCGATAATAAACGAAGAATGATATATTTCTATTAATATTTATCCTAGGTCCCTGTACATGACTTGGACTCTTAGAAAAATCTTTTTCGCCTATAGTATAGCATCCTATCTTCAGTCCTTGTCCTCTACCGCTACGCAATGAATAAGCATATATTTATTTTAATAATTTTCCTAGGTCTCTGTACATGACTTGAAATTGCTCACTAAAGTTATTAGTTTATACTGATACATTGGCAAAGAATTTGTATGTATCGATCATAAATGTTTTTTCCATGGTTCGAAATTACGCGTCAATGTTACGTCTATTCCAAAGCATCCTAGCTTAGGTCCTTGTCCTGCAATGGTACTCAATGAATAAGCACTTATTTGCATTGATACTTACACTAGGTCCATGTATATGACCTGGACTCCAGCACAAACCTAATGATTATTCCCTATCAACGTGCCTCAGGTCCTTGTCTTCTAAATATACTAATACTATGGCAAAGAAGTTATGTATATATGAATGACAAATGTTTGCCATAATTAGACATGATGCGCAAACCATTGACGTGTTCCAAAGCGGACAAACGTATGTCCTTGCCCTGTATCTGTAGTTGATGAATACGCATCTATATCTACTAATTCATATCCTAGGCTTTTTATCTGCCTAGGACTCTTAGAAAGCACTAGACCTCAAATTAAGTATCTTACATTAGCTCTTCTCTTCTACCTCTGCTCAATGAAGAAGCATATATTAATATTAACAATCATCCTATTCCACTGTACATGACATGGACTCAAAGACAAACAGTATGCATATTATATAGCAACCGCATTGTCCTCTAATTATTGTAATCCTATCGCAAAGAAAGTACGTATATATGTATCACAAATGTTCTCCATGGTTCAGAACAATATGCCAACCTTACGTCTGTTCTAAAGCAGCTTACTTAAGGTCCTTGTCCTCGACTTGTGCTCAGTGAATAACGACACATTTGCATTAATAATTATCCTAAGTCCTTCTATATAACATGCACTCGTAGACAAACATCATGCTTATTTTAAGGCAACCTCCCTAGGGTCCTTTTCCTCGAAGTATACCGTTACTGTCGCAAACAATTTATGTCTATAGTTATCATAAATGTTTTACATTATTCGAAATCGTGCGCCAACATTATTTTTATTCTAAAGCATCCTACCTTAGGTCGTTGTCCTCTAACTCAACTCAATTAATAAGTATTATATATTTATTAATTCATATCACACGGTCTTTTTTCTGTGCCAGGGCCTTTTTGAAAAGCGTTAGTCGTGGTTTGAAATGTACCAATGTTGGGTCCTTGGGCTCTGTACATTACTTGGGCTCGATGACCAAAAAAGATTATGGTTATTATTTAGCATTTTAAAAGCGAAATTAAAAGGGTGAATATCTACGGAATTGTATTCTTTTCTTGCTGTTTCGCATAAGATGCCACGATTTATTTCAGAACATGACACAAAAATGTGTATTTTTAATGGTGATTACATGCCGGGGCCTTGATGAATACGTACATTATATTAATGTATTCTGCATGCTGTGTCAACTATAGCTGTTAAAGGGAAAAAGTAATTCTGTGAAACTATTTAAAAAGTTTTTCTTTTTAATTTAATCAGCAACATGAGAAAATATGTTTTGTAGAGTTAGATTTTACAACGTAATTGAAACGTCAGCTGTCCTGTTAACAGAGAAAGTCATTCTGTGAAACTGTTTATAAAGAGTCCTTTTTTATTGAATCAGAGACATAAGCAAATGTTTTGCAGAGTTGGATTTTAGTGCAAAATCGAAACGGCAACTGACCTTAAATCTGAAATGGACAGCAGAATTTCATATTAAAACAATAAAGATATTGCTAAAGCAACATGTGTAAAAACAATTAAGAACAGAAAGAGAAGTAATGCTTATTTAATTTCTCTAACAGCCGAAGCATACAGAAAACGTTTTGACTATCGGAAAATAAAACATCATTGAACAAGTCAAGATAAAGATGGATATTGTTAAAGCAATGCGGGTAAAAACCTTTAAGAGCAGGAAGAGAAGTAATGTTTATTCATGTCGCGTCGAAAATTTCCCTAACAGCCGAAGCGGACTGCGGTATGCGGAATGACGTTTAGGTTGCTACTATCGGAAAATAAAACGTTAGTGTACCAGTCAAGATCGCCCAGGCCAAATTCATGAATATTCATACCTACTCCAGCTCCCTGTCCTCCATGTAGACCTACCACCAGTCACTGTCATCTAGTGCCGACCGTAAACTGGCTAATCAAAGGCTCTATAATGACCCACTCAGCTTCTACCAGAAATTCACTTTCTCACAGACGAAACGTATTTTCATTTTTACTCAGTACTGAATTCGTCATTTTCGACCACAGTTGTGCGAGTCGTATTATCCTCTAGGTGTTACTTGTGTTACTAATATCCGAATTAAGTGCAATTAATAAATGATCAGTTGTCATCTAGACCAGTTGTTTACTGTAATGTTTACCTCCGACTTGGTTTTGAAAGAACTGCTTTTACTCGCTGAAGTAAAAATAAAATCGACGCTGATTGGTTCGACCATGTTTACAGGGGACCCCCCCCCACACACACACACAAAATATACTAGTAGTATAGTGCGTCACTTCAGTGTCAACAGCCATGAAGCGTTTAAATGGTAAACAAACTATGCAGCGTCTAAGGAGAATTCAACATTAGAATGGCACTTTTGTAGTCAATGGGAATTATGGAAATTTAGTAAAAGACTGCCCTCTTGTGGGTTTGTAGCGTCCAGATTTATCGTCTAAAAGTCGATTCATATTATTTGCATAAGGGGTTTGTTTGGTTAGACCTGTAACAGTGTATCATGTTAGTTCTACTTCGAGGGAAATGTAATAGGCCGGAGTTTGTCTTCCCTTCTAAATGAAATGAATATTACCCCCATAGATTATCAGGAGTGGATCTGCATTTTATTTAACGTAATATACTAAATCCTGTCCAAAGAAAAACAGAACAAAAAAAATGGTGTGTATATTATAGACAGTAGGTTTACCAAAATTGACATCAGATTGAACTCCTTTAGTTGGGGTGACAAATTTACCAGTCTTATTGTCTCCGTTGTTACTTTGCCCAAATAGTCGAATGTCAGGTCAAATTGTCATTCACAGCTTACACACAGTTAGAAATAAAAATTGTAAAAATATAAAGCCATCGTTGCTTGATAAAACCACCTACCTTGGATAAAAGCCGGCAAGATCAGTTGTTTCAGAGTTCATTCGTAGATTGAAACTGTCTGTTTGACCAGGTCGATATTCTATTTTGTCAGACGAAACCTGTATTTAAAATAAAGGCGGATTCCCAAGTTGTTTTGCTTGCCGTGTGCCAGATTTGGTTCCTAAATGGGTTAGATTTTTATGCAAGCCTACGATGATGTGACTTTCGTTTACGATCTGGAGTGCCAAACGTGGTACTTAAATTTATTACAATTATGTCAGCCTACAATAATTGTAATCTTGGCCTACATTTTTCTGTGTGCCAAATTCTGTTCTTAACTTTGTTGGAATTCTGGCTGCTCTACCTTTCACGGATCTGTGTGTACTTAATCTCAATGCATTGTGTATTAGCAACATGTACTCAGGGTTCGTTGCCGCGTACAACGTTCCCCGAGGATGGTTTATCTTTACTGTAGTTGTTTCAAAATAATGAGTTCGCTTTACCCATTGCTGTAAGCGTAAAGTACCTCCAGTGAGGAACCCGATTACCTCGACTTCTCTAACTGTGAACTTTCACCACAATCATGGCGCTTCTAGAATAAAATCTCATAGTTTCTCACGATAATACGAGTTTTCTCAGAAAGCTACCCACTTTACGGAGGCAATCTTCAGCTGTGGAGCTGTTGTTGTGACGGGGAGTTGCAGCACTCTGAAAAGTTTCGTGTAATTCGTATGCTGCTGTCAATAGTGGGGTTGTCTTGGATGGAGGTTTTGGCTTACTCGCAGTGAGGGACCAAAGCTTCAAGACCAACGGATTTGCTGGAAATTAGGAAGCTTTCGAGCGATCATTTAGCATAGAGTGAGGCATGGGCCATGCGTGGGAACGTCTAAACCATTCAACGAGAGATGTATAACCGGAAATATGATCTGATCGTCAAATGGATGCCACGAGATACATTATTCCATTATTGCATATTTCATTATAATATCAATATATCAGTGAAATCAATAATTAAATATTAATATATTTGTAAAAATTAATGATACATACATCTAGCATATGGATTAAATATATATTAGTCATATTTTTTTTTTACAAATTCTATACTTTAATCATCCCTGATAACTGAATCATATATTGTTCATATGTCTGTATAAATGCTATACATTAACCATCCACAGCGATGGATCCATATACCATTCATATTTCGTTGTAAGTGTCATATCTTTATTCGTTTTGATTACTCTTTGAAGTTACGTGTTCCGATTAGTTCCATTCTCCTCTTGTTGAATTCAATGCGCATCATTCTGTTAAATCCATTGCTGGAATTTATGTCCATGAGCATGCTGCCAGATTAATTCATCGTTCAATGACATTATAAACAAACATCGTATTCATGAAATGTCTTTCAGTGTCTTCACTTAATCCAATCCCCACCCGGCTTCATGTTGTAGCACTGACATTGTTGTAACTTTTGTTTTCTCATTGTGCGGCTTGAAAATAGTGAAATTGAAATCATGTCCTTTTGCGAGAGCGAGTTTCTATTTCGACCATGTCACTGTCAGCAAATCATGTTACAAAAATATGCAATATTAAGTTGATGCTCTATTTGTTTGCTAATAAAAAGATGAGACAAAAGTATGTTGCAATAGTCATGCTTTTATCATCGATATTTTATATCTTTGGTGGCCATTGTGTTACATGATCATTTTTGTCCGTCTATCTGTACGCTGAAAGTGAAGAGTAGCTCTGTTCAAGTATGAAAAAAAATAATAAAATAATGCTCAAATGACACTGAATTTGCGGCCGGACAACTTAAATAGAACCTTCTGTCAAATCCAAATATTGAGAGAGAGAGAGAGAGAGAGAGAGAGAGAGAGAGAGAGAGAGAGAGATTGATTGGTAGGCATCGTCGCCAATGAATTAATGGATGGATGGTTGGTTGGAAGGATGGATGGATGGATGGGTACTGAGAGAATATTTTAATAAAGTGGAGTTATCTCCATACAATAAACAAGCTTAAGTATTAATTGTTGAGAAGAGTTTAAAATAGTGAAAACCAAAAATATGGACAAGTGAAATGGAATCTTTAAATAGTAATAGGCCAGAAAAAAAAAAAAAGTGTTGTAGCGAAACCTGTATAAGATTCCTAAGCCAAAGCGATATATTTCCGCGCATGGTCAGTGTCATAGTTACGTAATTTTACACTATGAATAAGCATGGTCAGTGTCATAGTTACGTAATTTTACACTATGAATAAGCATGGTCAGTGTCATAGTTACGTAATTTTATACTATGAATAAGCATATAAATGGAACCAATCAGATGATGTGTGTGATTTGAAGGTCTATTGATGAAATTTAGTTCAGAACTGCAATCCACAACCTCTGAAACACTTTGCAAATATGGCTAAAGTTTGCTGGTATAATAATGGGGTGCCCGTGGGGGGGATGAAAGAAGGAAATAATACACTGTGGAAAAAAATATATATTTGAATGCAAAACAACAAAGAAAGTAAAGCAAACAAAAAAGAAATCCCACTCATATCAAGAGGTTTAGTGTTTCCTCATAAAAAGTTTGATACTAATTTTATAGATGCATACTATACCAAATTATTAAAATTATACACAAATATACTTTACTGATTTCCTAACTGAACGAAAATTATACTATGAAAATGTTTTATAATTTGCTAAATGTATAAATATTACAATCGGATAAAAGTGGTATAAAAACATACGCGTTCTAAACTATTTGTAAAACTTGTGAATGTAACCACAACAGGGTCTGAAACAATAGCACGTATTGAGAATATACCTGTAGACGGGATTGGTTCAACAGCAGGATTTTTGAGAATAAAAACCAATAAATGTTGTTACTGCGAGATCATAAAATCTGCCTACTGCTGAAGCACCAAAATCCGAAATATGTACATTAAGACCTTTCTTCAAAATCCAGCGCTATTTTTAGCACTAGTATTCCAACACAAAGAGAATTTAAAGGACTTTATGAATGGAAATGACAATTGCTATGTATAAAGTACAAGAATCTTGTAATAAATGCTTTGTACAGAGTTGTGCATGTAAAATAGAAAGAAAAAATCAATTTTTGCTTGATTTGACTCCTTTTGGTAAAGACGTTTACTGATTCGCAAATACAATTAAACCAGAAAAATGTACAGAATTATAATTAGTAATAATACATCTTGATTTAGTTGTAATGCTCAGTAGAATATACCATTTTATCAAATCATTTCCTTTCTTACAGTGACTGGTATTGCAAAACACAATCAACATAATAAACATTTAAAAAAAAAAAAAAAAACATTAAATAACAAATTAAGTTGAAGAACTATTTTATGAGAACACTTTTAAAATAAAACCAACATTATATCTAAAGCGGTTTCTTGACACGAATAGTCACTGAACTATGCATATTGACCGATTTAAATCATTAGGATGAAAAACAACATCTACAGATTTACCAAACTTGACAAACCAATAGCTATTAAGAGATATGCATACAGATGCAAACTGAGGATAATAAATGCTTTTGACATGCAATAGAATCGATCTTATACCAACATAGGAACCACTTGCAAAGTTATAAATATATAACCTCGAACAAAGCAAACGTTTTGATAAATGTCCAATAAATACACAAGGTACTAAATCATTTGAAAAAGAATCTAATCTATTACTGTGTATGAACCAGTACACAATGATATAACAAAAGTTCAATAACTGACACAAAAAATTATAGTCATGTAGATATGTTAATAATGAATCTCACCACTGAGGAATAAAGAGTTGTTCAATATCAGTGTCATCTCAAATATAAAAGTAAGGAACTGGGGAAAATAAAAATAATTGTGCTTCATTGTTTTTACTCTGCATTCAAGGTGAAGGACTAAAAATTATTATGCGGCCAAAAAACAGTATACATCATACCGGAAAGAGCTTCTAGAGCACTATAACACAGTGAAAAACAAAAACAAGCAAGAAACTACGTTCACTTACGTTGAAAATAAAGACGGCATGCACATAATCAATGTGATTTGAGTTAAGCATATACAATATATATTCCATCAATTATTCATAATTTTGTAAAAAATGAGACTAATCAAGAAGTATTAATAACACTAAATAATGAAGAAACGTATTTCGTTTAAAAGTGTTTTTTATTTAATTAAACATCTGAAAACAGAATGGAAAGGAGGATGCCACAGAATAATAAAACAACTAGACAGGCACCAGTTTATCAACCTATCACTATATCAACTTATGACATATTTAAACCATGATAAATCGACAGAAACACTTAAACAATATAGGTTATCGGATGGAGGTAGAATCATGGAACATACACTTTTGAAAGAAAAACAAGAATATTCGTCAAAATGAAAACATCAAATAAATTAAAGAGTCTAATGAAACCGAATGCCACCAGTTGATAATTTTTAATCAGACCTAACCAAATTAGGAATAGGTTAAGCATTTACCATTACGTAAAAATTATTATGAAACATTTTAAACTGAAAAGCTCTCAGTAATCCTCACCAGTACTACATGAAAAAGATGTTCGATCGGTGCTCTGGTGACCTAGTGGTTAGAGCATCCACCTTGGATTCTGGAGGTTGTGGGTTTGAACCCAAGCAAAGTCATACCAAAGACTTGTAAAAATGGTACTAACAGCTGCCTCGCTTGGCACTCAGCACTTAGAGGTAAGTGTTAAGAGTGGTCAACCTGGTGTCAGTGTAATGTGACTGGGTGGGACATGATGCTACATGTCTGCAGCATGATGCCCCAGTGCTGGACATCACTATAAACTGCCACACTACGGACATCATAGTGATATGTCTGAAAAAATGTTTGTATATTTAATTTAATTATTTGTTTAAGTTTAAAATTTTTTAATTCTACTGTATGCTATTGTAATGTAACTTTATTTACTGGATTTAACATTGTCCATAAATTCAGTTCAGTTCTGTTTGACCTGTCATGTTTATTGGCAAACGACTAAGAATAGAAACACTGTATCTAGTTTCTGACCTTGATTCAGAACCAGTGGCAGTTTTGGTAAACAACTTTTTAAAAAATTTTAAAATTCTTTCTCAGAGTAAGATTCATTAAGCCATAACATACTATAAGCAGGCTATTGATGAAAGTAAGAGTACCAAGACATTGTGGAAGCATCTAAAAGACCTAAACCCACCCAAGAACAGTTGTTTCCCCCTAGACTTAAGTAAAATGAGGATATTGCAACATCTGTACAAGACACTGTGGAATTTCTTCCTAGGCATATGCAGTAAGAGTATTCAGAACCATACTAACATCTCAACTGAACTTGATGCTCTTTTGTCATTTATAAGAGCTAAAATTCCTGATGATAATTATTTTTCAATAGCTAATGTTAATGAAGCTGATGTATTTGGTATGCTAATTAAAGTGAATATTAATAAATCCTCTGGACTTGATGGTATTGGTTCACAAATTCTTAAAATTGCTGCACCTGTAATAACAAAGTCATTAACGCATATCACAAACTTAAGCATAATGAGTGGTAATTTTCCAGAAACACTGAAATGTGCAAAGGTTACACCTATTTTTAAGAAAAGAGAAAAGGAGGATCCAGGGAATTACAGACCTGTATTGTCAAAATTATTTGAAAAGCATGTAGTCATTCAAGTCTATAAAAGTTTTGAAAGATACTCTCTATTTTATAGAGCACAATCAGGATTTGGAAAGTACCACTCATGCCAAACAGAATTTAACAAATTAATTGATCTTTGGCTGAAGGAAATGGATAATGGACATATGACTGTGATTGTTTTCCTTGACTTCAAGAAAGCCTTTGATCTTGTTGATCATGAAATTCTTCTGCAAAAAATTAACTGTTACTGGTTTGACAGGATTGACAATCCTTCTTTAAACTGGTTTAGATCAAACCTAAACCAAAGGTCTCAACAAGTAAGCATTGGCAATATTAGCTCTCAAACTTGCACTATTCATTCAGGGGTCCCTCAAGGCTCAGTTTTAGGCCCTCTCCTCTTCCTTATCTATATCAATGATCTACCATTAAATAATGAATCCACAAATATAGATTTGTTTGCAGACGATGCAACCTTGAATACATCTAGTTGTGATACTGAAGTTATCCAAATGAGATTAAACTCAGACCTTATTAGAGTCCAAAACTGGGTACAATAAAATAGGATGGCAATTAATGAAGGTTAAACAAAATGTATGATTTTGGGGACATCACAAAAGCTACACATGTCAGGAAACCCAGAACTATCTCTTGCATAATCATCTGTTAGAAAATGTCAAACATGAAAAGCTTGTAGCTGTGTCCGTAGATAATAATTTATTATGGAATGACCATATTGATAAGCTTTGTAAAACACTGTCATCCAAAATTGCCCTACTCAGCAGAATCAAGAAATATTTACCTACAGAAACTTGCAATCTAAACTACAAGTCATATATTCTTCCAACAATGGATTATTATTCAAATGTATGGGAAAACTGTGCTAAATCTGAGCTTGACAGGATTTATAAACTTCAGAAATGGGCAGCATGCGTAATTTTTGATGCACCTATTGATATCCCTCAAAAGCATTGTTTACAGAACTCAAATGGTTCAAATATACATGGAACTGCACCATAGTATCTTCAGGACTTATTCAGGCCTTTTTCAACACAACACCAGTTGAGATCAATATCACATGGAAACCTTCTAGCACCAAAACCAGGAACAGCACAATTTAAAAACAGCTTCCAATACTCTGGTACAGTTCTGTAGAACAAGCTTCCACTACATGTAAAATCTGCTGAAAATATTATTGTATTTAAGTAGAGATATCATGAACATGTATGTGTTCCTAATACATAATGCAATTTAGTATTTTAATACTAAACATGTTAAAATAAACAGTAATTATTGCTTTGTTCATATAATGTGCATTGTTATACTCTCCTTAAGAGGGCCTCAAGGGAGAATAGTCCTTGACTAATGTCACCCTCTATAAATAAAGCATTATTATTATTATTATTATTATTATTATTATTATTATTAATGAAGAAATGTTAATATACTGGATTCAGAGATGTCTGAAATGCTTAATTACGCGTATTTGGATGCAAATTTTTTATTTGGGATGCAGAAAATCACCCACATAGGAGTCCTCCATATGCACGTTTTTGTTGCAAACAGTAAAGTTTCACAGCAGAATAAACACTATGAAAAACTAAAGCAATACTTTTATTTTAGTTTGTTGCTGACTTCTTTGATCAAAGGTCGCCAGCTTGCTTTGATGAAGGTTCATGTGTTATTGAAGGCGTCCCTAAAGGCTCCCTTTGAAGGACCAAACAAATACCCATTTGTTATTGCTGTGGCAACATCAAATAATTGTAGAACATTGTGACAATTTTTTAAAAAATTTCCTTAGTATATATTGGTGTTTCAGAGGTAATCAGTATTCTTTGAAGTTGCAGCAAAACTATTTTTTCTGGGTTTTCTTGGTTTGTTTTTTTTAAATTGCCATCGTCTGGTTAACTGTAATTATTTCACGTTCCCACCCTCAGAGGTGGTCGATTGTAGCTAGTCAGTTGCATGGCTATTTTGAAGCTAAATCTTCAATATGTAATATCTAAACTCTGCTTTCTACAATTGTATATTTTCATGAATATATTTGCCCAATGGTTTATGAAAAGAAACAATCTTATAAAGCTGTATTTCCCAGACTCAGTGATGTCCACCATTAATTCCCCATGACAGGTTTACTTACGGTTCCAAACTAATTTTTATGAAGAAAATAATGTACACACAGCAGTTAAAATATGTTGCCGATTATATTCTTAAAACACAAATTGCCATTTACATAAGCTTAAGTTTCAAAACACAAGCTTTTGTTTTTATCATCAAAGGATAACTTGCAGAAATCAGGCAGTAATAGTTGCTAACATACTCAGGAAAGGGTTAATGGTCAATCAGCTATTAAAACACATGCCTGTGAATATGCAAGAGTTTGTTTGTGGATGCATTTGATATCAACTGTTTGATGGCCTGAAGCCTACATTTCGAATCGACTTATAACGTAACACTGGAACAAACCTGGCCAAGGAGAGGGAGCATCTCAAAAACGATGGTCATTCAGTGTTCCTCTAAAAAGTATCACAGGGCAAAGTTGTTTTCACTTTCCTAAAAGAAAAAAGGCAAAGTTTACAAGTTTGGGGGACTTAGTCACCACTTCACCTGGTAGTGTGACCCCAGAAGAGATACGGCTAAACAATTTCCTGTGCTTTTCACATCTGTATGGTTCTTAATGTATATCCTGAAGAGTTCCAATAAGAGTTCCAATAAGAGTTCTGGAAAACAATTTCCCACATATTTCACATTATAATGGCTTGTAACTAATGTGTACCACATTGTACTGTTTGTGGAAACTACGAATCATTGTGTGTCTTGTCATATCATAGTTATTGTTAAATAATTCTCAGCATTAATATCTTTCATTGTGATTTATCAGGTTTTAACACCATTTTTAGCATGACGGTTTGACTAAAAATGTAGTGACACTAATCAAGGGTTTATTGTCCTACCAAAAGTTGGTTTTTGTCCAAGGGGCCTGTGTCCTACCCATACCTCGAGGTTTCTGTCCTAAAGGGACTATTGTCATACCCATATCAGTGGGCTTCTGTCTTCAGGGACTTTTGTCCTGAAATCAGTTTGTCACCACTGTGTACCTTCAAGTGTTTAAATAAGTTAGAGCCATTTTTAAACATTTTCCCACAAGTTTCACACTTATAAGGTTTGTCACCAGTGTGCACCCTAAAATGATTAGACAAGCTGGATCTATGGCTAAACATTTTCCCACATGTTTCACATTTGTATGGTTTGTCACCTGTGTGCACCCTAAAGTGATTAGACAAGTTGGAGCTGTGGCTAAACATTTTCCCACATGTTTCACATTTGTATGGTTTGTCACCTGTGTGCACCCTAAAGTGACTAGACAAGTTGGAGCTGCAGCTAAACATTTTCCCACATGTTTCACAGTTGTATGGTTTGTCACCAGTGTGTATCCTCAAGTGCATGGTTAAATTCGAGCTCTGGCTAAACAATTTCCCACATGTTTCACATTTGAATGGTTTATTACCTGTGTGTATCCTTAAATGTGTGATCAAATGAGAGCTATGACTAAACATTTTCCCACATGTTTCACATTTGTATGGTTTGTAACCAGTGTGTAACCTTATGTGCACAAACAAATTCGACTTCTGTCTGAACAATTTCCCACATATATCACACTTGAATGGTTTACTGCCAGTGTGTATCCTCATGTGTGTGAGCAAATCGGAGCTCCGGATAAACAATTTCCCACATGTTCCACATTTGCATGGGTTGCCACCTGTGTGCATACTTGCATGCTTTGACAAATTAGAGTTGTCGCTAAACGATTTTCCGCATTTATCACATTTGTATGGTTTCTCACCAGTGTGTATCTTCAAGTGTTGCAGCAAGTGCGAGTTCAGGGTAAATAATTTCCCACATGTTTCACATTTGTATGGTTTGTCGCCAGTGTGTATCCTCAAATGCCTGGACAAATGATATCTCCGGCTAAACAATTTGTCACATATTTCACATTTGAAACCTCTGTCACCAATGCGATTCCATTCAATTGGTTCCATTTTATTGTATCCTCTGAATTTAAATCCGATGCCGTTGCCTCAAAGTGGCTGAGGAAACGACCTGATCCTGGGTAATCTGGATCACCGAGGTCGTTGACACGAGATCGACAACTACATTGTTGAAGCTGACTACTGTGTGCCTATGATACGGGAGCAGTCAATCAGGCTTCTCGCAACAAGTTTCGTTATTCAAAGCGCATATAATTTTGATTTATTCTTACTGAAACGTGATTTTATTATGACTATATTCGCAGGGGTAAGTCCAAATATGTTGTGGCTTATTCCTAGATCAACAGGTAGGCTAGGTCTCCGCTTCTTTTTTTTTTTTTTCTGACAGCGGAGACCAAAGCCGTCGGGCAATAGTCCATACTGAAGTTTTACGCTGTGTTAACATTCTTTTAGTTCTGACGTATCGGACGCTCGCTAGTAATTAATAAATTTATTTCGACTGACCTTTGTATGATGATGGAAACTAAAATCCCTTTTCTTTTGACCTATGGCGTCAAATCCTTCAGAACACTCACAGTTTAGTAATAATCCCTGTCAGAACAGAACACGTATGTATACTTCTATTATTGACCTTATTTTTAAATTGCTGACGCATGCGTGGAAAGCAGCATCACCCCAAGGCAAGAACAACTGCTTGAAACTTCCTAGCGAGGAGTATATCACACGGAACCGACTAATGCTTGGGACGAAATTGAGGTTGGGTCTGGTAGTCACGGCAGAATTTTGAGACTGAGAGACAGACAGACGTGTCGGAAATTCGAGATCTAGAGAACGATTAATAAATTTACAAAAGAATTCAAAACTGTAATGAGCAGTAAAGATATGCTAAAATTTAATAATAACACACACACACACACACACACACACACATTATATATATATATATATATATATATATATATATATATATATATATATATATATATATATATACTATGTGTTATTATTATTGTTATTAATAGCATTACAATTTTGATTTGTTAAAATTTATTTATCGTTCTCTAGATCTCCAATTTCCGACACGTCTCTCTGTCTGTCTCTCTGTCTCTCAAAATTATGCCGTGACGGCCAGACCTAACTCCAGTTCCATCCCAAGCGTTGGTCAGTTCCGTGTGATATACTCCTCGCTAGAAGGTTTGAAACAGTTGTTCTTGCCTTGGGGTGATGCTGCTTTCCACGCATACGTCAGCAATTTAAAAATAAGGTCAATAATAGAAGTATACATAGGTGTTCTGTTCTGACAGGGATTATTACTAAACTGTGACTGTTCTGAAGGATTTGACTCCATAGGTAAAAAGAAAAAAAGGATTTTAGTTTCCATCATCATACCAAGGTCAGTCGAAATAAATTTATTAATTACTAGCGAGCGTCTGATACGTCAGAACTAAAAGAATGTTAACACAGCGTAAAACTTCAGTATGGACTATTGCCCGACGGCGTTGGACTCCGCTGTCAGAAAAAAAAAAAAAAAGAGCGGAGACCTACTTGTTGGTCTAGCATATTCCGACCTCTGATATGCGTAACTCCGACCTCCAGGGGGAAATACCGACCACTATGTGTGTACATCCGTGACATAATTTACATCTCGCAAGGATAAAACGTAGGATCCGGAAAGCATATTTCGACAAAGATGATTCAGGACATGTTTCGTAGTGTGATAAAGACGCTTTAAACTGATTTGTGTTTGATGTACTCTCACCAAGCCATGAAGAACGACATTGCCAGTCTGTATCTCTTCCTAAATGTCTTTATATATGTATGCAGATACTAAATCCTCGGCTACCATGCTTACTCCAATTGGGCTGCGGGGCCCCGAGTGGCCGAGTGGTCAAAAGCACTGTCCGTTACGGATCACTGCCATTTCACCTCTGTCTGCGTGGGTTCGAGTCTCGGATTCGGCGAATGTGGATATGTGAGAAAGCTTGCCAGTAGCTTCTCGTGGGTCGGTGGTTCTTTCCGGGGATTTCCCGGTTTCTTCCTCCACCATTAATACTGGCCGCCATGTATAGCCTATCTTGTGCTGAAAAATGGCGTTAAGCCCTACAGCAGCAACAAAGCAACAGCAACCAATTGGGCTGTACCTCTCTTTCTACCAAAGGTGCCATGATAAGAGACATGAAATGAAGATAAACGTCGGCGCCAGTTATTTTATTGCTGGGGTTGGATGCAGGCTCAAATAAACTTGATGGCACGTTTATAAAAGCGATTGGCTCTGAATGGCATCTTTGTGTAGAGCAGGTGGTGTGATTGAATTTATAGTATCGATTTGGCTAGAAGCCGGGCTGGGTGATGTGCTGAAAGAGATTGATTTGCTATCTTCTTCGGATTGTTGGATAAGGACAGAAATAGGAATAGGGAACTGGCCAGAAATTGATGAAGAGGAAGCTGTACACGAAGGCAAATTAGAGGTTTACTCGCTCGTACACAGTGGATGGCTGACACGCGCTCTCGGCTATGGCAGACATATCCTCTGAAAATATTCCAGTGGCCTGAAACCCTTTCATAATATTTTGTTTTATACAAGCTGCTGAGAAAACCTACCTAAATATCGGCGGTCATGAACGTTTATTTAATGTTAGACCTGGATTATATTTAAAAATTTCGATCAAGCGTGATTGTACGTGATTCTGACAGGACTAAACACTGTCCAATCAAAGGGTTGTAAAACGTATTGTATGTGATAGCAGAGATAGAATGCGAATATTTTCCTTTCTGGCGAATTCTAGAAGACCCATAAACTTCATGATATGGATGGCTATCGACAATATAGCAAATTGATGCTAAACGTGATGTTTGAAAAAGAAAGATACGAAGAAAACACCAGACTTTTTATTCCAAAATCGCCAAACTTCAATTATCTCAAGAAAGAATCCACACAACAATTCTTTAATTTCATCGACATCTTTTTCCGCAGATTTGAAGCCTTTATCACGTCCTTGGACAGGACCAGTTCTTTTTTTTCCAGGATTCTACGGCACTTGTCGTTTTTAAATCAACATTTCCTGGCACAATATTGTGACTAAAAACTTTTGTAATTTTTGCAGCATATTCTCTTTACAGGTAGGCGACACGCCATATACATTCTTGGTAGACACATACAGCATTTTTATCAAAAGGATTCACTTCAGTTTTCAAATAAAAGAGATTCCCAATCTCAGATTATCGGGGGCCCTAATGGTGCATCCCAACCACATATATGGACCGTGCATACACAAGTTTCATCTGTAAAATACAAAGATTTTGTTTATCTAGACAGATTTGAAAGCTTTTAATTTTTTTTCTTCGTTTTTTTTTCAGATAGAGAGATAGAAGATAGAAAGCAATATCGTTATATAGATAATTGTGGAGAAAATTAACATTTTGTTTTTAGATTTATACCTTTAATATTTTATTTATTTGTTTTCAATTACATATTTATTCCCTTTTTTTCTTCAAAGTTTGATATGTACTAATTATAATTCCACGTTGTCTTTTAGCTTGTGTTCTTGGTCTGTTGTTGTTATTGTTGTTGTGGAGTTTAATGCCATTTCTCAGCACAAGATAGGCTGTATATGGCGCCCAGTATAAATGGTGGAGGAAGAACCAGGGAAAACCCCGGCAAGAACCACCGACCCACGAGAAGCTACTAGTAAACTTTTTCACATACCCACATTGGTCGAACCCGAGAATCGAACCCACGCAGACAGAGTTGAGACGGCAGTGATCCGTAACGGTGAGCGCTTTAGACCACTCAGCCACTCGGGGCCCCTTTTGGTCGGAATTGCCCTCTTTGAAAAATAACCTGGGATAAATCCGATCACTATACAAAACATTGCATACTATTATTATCTGTGATAAAACTGGTGCAGTTTTTACCTTTTTTAGCGAGAGAAAGCATTAGTTTAAACTTTAAGGCTATGATAACATAATTATTATGTTACTGAAAGCTATATAAATCTTGGATGAGTGGTGCCTGGCTAGGGTGATGAATAAAAATTTCGTAAATGCCGCTTCTGAACTAGCGCGAAAGAAAAAACGCCGAGGTGATTACGTCATTTTGTCAAGAGAAGCCCTGGTGGCCTGGAAACATCTTTACTAACTGGCATACGCATTTGCACAAATAAGAACAAAGAACAAAGCATGTAAAGTGCACTAAATCAAGAGAAACGTTCCTTGCCAGGACTCACCACCTGCTTAAAGAACTATCCACCAAAAACCAAATCGTGGAATTTGTGTGGATACCATCGCATATAGGAATCCCTGGCAACGAACAGGCGGATAAAGTCGCTAAAAGTAAATTAGGAGACCCTAACCCGGTCCCATTAAAATACAGCATCACAGAAGCCCAAAGCCTAGTTAAAACCTACATTAGCAATAAGTGGCAGGAATATTGGAATGCTAGCCCCAAGGGCAGAAAGTTATAGTCCACCCTTAAGGGAGTAAATAGGTCCATTAAACTACCCAAGGTTAACAGCTCGGACCAAAAAAATTATAAATCGAATTATGACGGGCAAAATAAAACTAGCCAGCAGCTTTGATAAATATTTAGGACCAAAACCCACTAACATCAACTGCTATCACTGCCGCACTGTAGAAGACCTCCATCATATTTTCAATAGCTGCTCTAAACATCAGTTGGCCAGAAATAAATTTCAAAGCGCACAAAAAGAAACTGGATCCCCAATAACACACCCAGAGTCCCTAGATAAAAACAACACCAACTTAAATACAACCTATAGAAATATCATAAACTACCTAAATGAAACCGGGCTTAAGCAAAAAATTTAAAGCCACATTAACATACCCGGTCAGGCAAACAACGCTAAGAACTAAAAACCACATCCTAAATGCGTAATAAATCAATCAGAACCAAATTTATAATACAAAATGGCATAATCACTGGATAGGTGTCTTTGATATGTCAAATAGGGACCTGATTATTCAGCAAAGACACTTGTCCTCCCCCAAATCAACGCCATACGCATAAATAAATTTATCACAAAAACGGCTCAACCATGGGATGAACGTCTTTGATATGTCAGCTCGGGACCTGATTATTCAGCAAAGGCGTCTGTCCCTTCCAAAAGTATTAAAAGCCGTAAGCTAAACTAAACCACCACCTAAATCGAACTCTCAAAACAAAAAGTAAATAAATAAATAAATAAAAATTTTCTTACACCTCAATCCCCCCTTTTCTTCTTTCGCCTCTTACTTTTTTCCAAAAAACCTGCTAACCGACTCATCCTTTAACCCAATCATTCTATCTACTTTCAACCAAAAGATGACAGTCATCCCAACAGAATAAGTGAGTCCGAACACCAGGACCATCAGGGCCCGCCACATAAGGCGACTACGTAATCAGATTAGAAAAGAACAATAGGGCCCGAAATAGGCAATATAAAGTGGTCAAAAAGCCCAATGACCATGAGGTCCCGCTGCACAAGGCGGCAAAAACTAATCTACTCAAAGTGATCGGTCCCAAATAATCACAGGTCAAACAGCCCATGACCGATTGGCCCCAAAATAAAGCACACCCAATAAGACCCCAAAACAATATCTCATATAAGGTGGTCTAAGCCCAGGACCATCAAGGCCAGTCACACAAGGTGACAAAATTACTGGTATCAAAATGGCTGTCATCCGAGGTTTCTACTTAACGCTTAATCCCTCATTATAACCTTAAAAACAGCACAGAGTTTCTATTCAAAATTCTTAGTCCGAGCAAGACGACCAACTTTAGACTAATACCCTGGAAACAATGGACACCGTTCTGTGGCTTGGCGCCTCCCTTCCTGGTCTACGTCACCCTTTTCCTCGACCGGACACCAATAAGCGTGCAATGCGCGCACCAATACCAACCTCGCGATCAACCAAAAACGTGAGTGAGTGATGGTACTACTCCCACTCACCCTATGCTAGAGCTGGACTGAAAAAAAAAAAAAATTAAAAAAAAAACAAAAAAAAAAAAAAACATCAGTGTGTGCTGGGACTATCCCCACTCAGGAAAGCCTATCATTCAGGTAGCTTGGAACTTACTGTTCTGCTGCCTGACGGCTAAATTAACAGCACGCCTCGAGTGCATTAAAGCCTGGGGAATGTGGCACTGATTCCATTCCTCAAGGAACAATTAACATCCTGCGGTGCAGGAATTAACCAGTGGCACATTTACGAACGCCACTATAATCCAAACATAATAATAATAATAATAAAAGTAAAGTGCATTTCTTTGTTGTAAACAGCAGGACGTACATCTACGGTCGGAATTACCCTTCTGGTAGGAATATGATCATGTTACTCCTATTGTCAAAGGCAATAAAATAGCTGTTGTTGAAATCCAAAGGTGCTTGATGCGAGCTTAATGTAGCAACAGGGGATGATGTTTTCAGAATTACAAAAAATATAAAAATGGAATGCTTTTGCATAATTTAAATATGCAGAGTTAAACATTAACTTATGATATCTTTACAAATAAATTCAGTCGCATGCATTGAAACACATGAACCGTCCAGCATTTTAATATTTTTCTTCGGTCATTTTTTATCAACATCTCAACCTCATGGTTATTTCAAGCTGAAATTTTAAAATTTCTTATATATGGTAATATAGAAGTGTTTTTTTGAACATTCAACTTTAATAATAAATTCACTTTTTCGTATTTCTGGTACTTTTGAAACCTTTTTCTGCCTTTTTAAGCGCCCTCCACCCATCATTTTTGTAAATATACTATAAGGACGAGTCATGCACAAGTTGAAATTACTCTTAAAACTGATAGTGCATAAACATTATAATGTTCTGGTATATCCGTTGATCTGAAATCACAGTTTAGTAAACAACAATTGCCACTTTAGAAATTATGATGAGATAGTTTTGGTCAGTTTTCTTATTAAAATTAATAAGAAAAAATAGACAGAAAGCAACTTTCATTGAATACTTCCACAATTCTATAAAGGATGTCTGTGATAAGGACCAAATTCTTGATAAATTCCTCATTCACTTTTTCACATTGTACAGGTTTTCCACTAATTTATTTTTACAGTAAATCTGCATTTATATGGTGTAAATTGTGTGTATTGCAACTTTAAATAAGGATGTCAACAATTTTTGATATTTTCTTAATAATTCTGAACAATTTTGGGCAATATTATACAGTTCATAAAGTAATATTAAACTGTAAAATCAGAGAGAGTGAGAGTGAAGAAACTGGCACCGAGTACTCACGAAATAATGATTTTATTTTAAGACAGTGATACGGTACAGATCTATTGTTTATTCTTTGTAATCTCAATATTAAGAATAGATTGATATTCACAACAAATGCCACGAATTGGTTTTCTTTTCTTCAAAATAATTTATATTTTACCTCCTTCTCGCCTATACTAAACATGAAAAGTTATACGGGCCTAACAATGCCTGTAGATATCACTCTTCATTTATAAATATGACGTCCGTGTCGATCCTTTGGGATGCATTATACACCAAAAAATGTACCAACATTTTTTAATTCAGATAGTATGAATAACAAAATGATTGTATAATCTAATTCCTTGTTATAAATGCCCGCTTTGTCATTAAATGATGTTTTGTGTGTCTTTGAGCAAAACTTACGGCGTATTGTTGCCATTGTTGACATTTATTACTTACCCACGTGCCCGGAGGAGTTACTGTTCTTGCTAGCATGGGTGACATATTAAAAGACGTAATTCGGAGGTTTTCCGCAAATATTCGCACACACAGTAGCATTATTTTTGTAAAATGATCTCCAAAGTATTTAAAAAGTTGTCGTATGTCAGCGCATTTATTCGCTTATTTAGTTTTATTGCATTTTAATAAATGATGTGCATTTCCGCCGAATATGTTCTATAAAAGTCTGATGTCATACGTTAAATATGGACAGTTGTCCTTTCAACCATGAAAACATTCGGATGCAATAATATCGACTTTTTAAATTTTGAAAGAGAAAAGATACCGGGGATGATGAGGTCGCCAATTTGAGAAAATCTTTAATATTGATCGCAAGCGACTTCTAGCGTCGTACCCGGTTGCTACTTAATGTTGAACCCCTCCCCACCCACCCCCACACACAAAATAACCTGATGGAAAAAAAATCATACTGAGTGACACAATTACCTCATATTACTCCCATGACTCGTTCTGACATAGGATCCTGTCAATCTTACAACAAAACTATTTTTTAATAGACAGGGTCCTATATCAGAACTGGTCACGGGGATAATCTGAGGTAGATTTTTCACTCGGTATGATTTTTTTTTATTCCTTCGGGTTATTGCTTTTTCCAATGTTAAGCTCGCGTCAAGCAACTGTGTTAAAATCTGCTACCTAATTAAAGTTTGTTGTTTTATTCCAGGAAATTGACTAATGATAAAGCTATTAAGCCTAAATCAGGTCAACTATATTGGTATGTTAACCGTACGTTGTCCAAAATGATCGTGATTCTCGAGGTAATTCGTTTTCCAAATAAGGGTTTTTGGATATTCTAATATACGTTATTCAGTGCGTAAAATTTTTTACTACGATCCGTTTATGTTTCAACATAAGGCAGCAATGTCCTTATATGGCACACGAACAAACAATGCTGAAAACGGAAGTAGTTATCAGTTGAACTATTATGGAGGATGATCCAAAAGAAAATATCGGACAAAGAAGGTGAACAATATTTTACATGTATTTCTACAATTATATGTAGCAATTCTGGTACTAAATAAGATGACTATTTAATTTGTCATTATATGCAAGGAACATGTTATCAGTTTATGCAATCTAATTAAAATCAGATCTCCGCTGTCCTACGCGAAGATCTGACGACGATCGCTTAAGGGTCATGATCCGGTGATCTTTGAATTAGCTAAAGGAAATGCAGCTTTCAGAAATCACAAAGTGAATCAAATCATTCGGTATACATTCATTCTCTGCATTCACAATGAACCGGAGCGGTGGCATATGGTTAGAGCGTCCGTCTCGAATGCCTGAGGTCGCGGGCTAGAACCCCGGATGAGTCATACCAAAGACTTATAAAAATGGTACTATCAGCTGCCTCGCTGGGCGCTCAGTATTAAGAGGTTAGTGTTAGGACTGGTCTGCCTGGTGTCAGGATAATGTGACTGGGTGGGACAGGATGCTATGTCTGCGGCATGATGCCCCAGTGGTAAATATCACTATAAACTGACACACTGCAGACAACGTAGATACATGACTGAAAAAGAGAAAGGAAGAAAGGGAATATTAATGTATATTAAAATAATTAGATCTGGAAACTGAAAAACACCACTCCCCCTTTACGTACAAGTTCAGATTTTGATGCGACCAGAAATATCAGGTGGGTACCCCATTTAAAAAGAAAGAAGTAGATAAATATGTTCCTCATTTTCGCTGAAAATTTCAAATGGCCAAGAGAGCATTGGCCTCTTATTAAAAGTATACTTACTGGCAAGGCCTGAGAGGTTTACCCTTCACTGTCAGTAGAACTAAGTGCTGATTACACTGTGGTTGAGGAGTGTTATCTTGATGGGTTATGAGTTGGTACCCGAGGCATATCAACAAAGAACAATTATTTGATAGGTGCTCAACCAAGATGGTTCGTCAAGACTACGATAATCTCAGACAAAAGAGTTTAAGAATTGCCTCTAAAGTGACGATAAGACCTACCTTGGTCTACTAAAGGTCAAAACTTTAGACAGTGCTGCTCGTACAGCTGACATTTATTGTTTGTCTCATAAGGTTTATTTTGTCATCAAGTCTTCCACTCAGTATTTTTTGATCAGAAGCCGTTTCAGCCTCATTCAAATCTCAGTCTGGCACAACTCTTAGGAATCAGGTTTATGACAAGACTAATCAGAAATTCTTATCTCTTCCAACGCGCACCTGTGTGCTTGAAATTACTATAAACTTTCCCACTGGAGACATCGTATCGATGTGACTAAAATTCTTAAAACTATGTCACACACACACACACAGACTGCAGTGACTCTGGAATTCAGAAATATTGAATAGTCTGGACAAAACTTTAACATCTACAGTCACAATAAAAGTGTCAACTAAAACCGCTTTCATCTGAATATGATCACTAGATTCCAGATGTTCCAGTATGAACAAATAAAATCTACCATGGAGTTAAAATTGTAAATTCTACACCTGTGAAACAGCACCCGTACAGGATGAATCCTCTCAAACATGAATGTTTGAAAATAGAAATTTAGTATTTGCTGGAGAATGATTTCAAAGATCTAAGTGAAAGTGACTGGAGTCACCTTGTATTCTTGTACGGAATACAGATAACTTTGTTCGCATGCTCACGGACTATAGTAAAGTGAACACTGTGACGAAAAGAGATTCATATCGCTAAAATGTCTGCAGTGTGGAAGTTTATAGTGATATCTAGCACTGAAGCATCTTGCCACAGATATGTAGCATCATGTCTCACCCAGTCACATTATCGTGACACCAGGCCGACCAGTCCTAACAAAAACCTCTTAATGCTTAGCGCCAAGCGAAGCAGCTGCTAGTACCTTTTTTTATAAGTCTTTGGAATGACTTGACCGGGGTCAGAACCTGTGACCTCCCACATCCGAGGCGGGCACTCTAACCACTTAGGCCACCAGAGCAGTCAACAAGAAATATAAGTGTATAATTTACATAGGCGAAGCCCGCACATCTATGAATATCCGCAGTCAATTTCAGCTATGCTGAATATCTGTTTACTATTGCTGAAACAAATCGTTTACACTGACACGAAACAAAATATTGTTTTATGACAAAATAGCTACAGAAAAAATACTTGATTTAGTCTTCCCCCGATGAACAGAAAAATAAAAGAACTTGTTGAATATGTACTAAATTGTATTTGAATACAAGAATTGTGTCCTTCAATGTCAGCAGAATGCTTTTAGAACTTACATAGGTGAAAAATTATGTCCTAGAAATTATATAATATATTGTTAAAAAGAATAGAAATTTCACATGTACAATAACAGCTCATTTGTTGAAACTATGAATCATTGAGATGAATTTTAACTAGGTTATACAATCACGTGATACATAATATGCTCATAAATAAGATAAGACAATAAATGATGGATGATGTGGATACATAATCCCATGGACATTATTTTGTATTTAGTCTATTAAAATAGTCAAATAGACTTTCAATATCAAAATTTTCACCAGAATGAACTTATTCTAAAAGGTTTAATAATTTAAGATACAAAGGGGTATGAGTCAACATGAACTATTTGAAGGCTACCTTAGAGTTCAACGAAATTTTGCAATCTATTCCAAAGCAAACATATAAAAAACTGCCAGGATATAAATATAATACAAAGAATAATAAAAAATGAGCCTTAGAACAGAGGTTTCGGCTAATTCCTTTATTTTATTTTTTTTAACTCAAGTAATAGCACTTCCCAAATGTGGTAAAGAACTTGGAATTTAGTGTAGAAAGTAAATTTTGGTTGAAAACATGCTATAACACTGTTTTTCTGCATTTGTTTTCTTTGTTTTTTTTTTCTGAAAATACTTCACTCCGCAAGGTCGAGCAATATTTTTCAGAAAAACTCCTTCATATTTTCCCATACAAATGCAGTAGCCTGTAAGAACATCCTACAGACTTACCAAACATATGATGACAAACTCAACAAATCTGTCAATGTATGACAAAGCATAACAAAGGCACACAAAGCCTGACAAAATAGTAACTAAAATGTTCATTATTTTAAAATATGTATTTCCAAAACTTTATCTACAGAAATGGCTACTTTTTCACTCAGGCACACAATGTCATAAAATGGCCGACAAAGTCATGCAAAGTTATCATAGAAAATTGTTATCATTCCTAACTTGAAAAATAATGGGTACAATTGTCCTTTTAATTAACAAATATGTGGTGAGAATTATGTACCGTTATGTTCTGTGAAGACTAATTACATGCACACAATTAACTGCGTTTTTCAGAAAAATGGAAAATTGGCTTTAGTGATGTGAATTTAGTAATAAAACCAAAACTGCTCTATCAGCTTTTGTTTAATTGATTGGGACAGGTTCCTGGCTTTGTTGACGTAGATCTTCAAACAGAAGTCAGTCAGTTATGGTGAAAAGACTGCTTGAACAACAGATGGTTGAGAAAGAAACAACAAACAAACAGAGAAAAACAAAACAAACAAAACAGAAAACAAGCATCTGTTACGTTCCAAGAAAACCACCGAAAACATTAAATTATGCATTGCATTTGATGGCACCAGGAGTAAATCCCCAAAATATAACACTTGTATACATTTGAAAAACTAGCCATTTAATAGCACGAGGAAATATGGTGTTGTAAAGGACTGGAAAAAGAATGAAAGAACTTGAAGAATACTTTAAAACAAGACGAACAGAAACAGAAGAATGATCCTTCTTGGAACGTCAATACAAAAAAGGTGCGCAGGAAATAGACACATCCAAAATACCAAGGGAAAGAGTGCCAAGTTTATGCTCAGTAATGGTGGCAATAAAAGTGAAAGATCCAGAATACATTCCAAAGATCTACTCCATAAACCCAATCGGATGCAAAGACTTTATTGTAAGACCAGGGAATGGGCCAGTACTACCATATGGAGAAATGACTATAGTAGGAGAAACTGTGACAGTAAGAAAACCATCACCCATATTGAAGAAAATAAAAAAAAAACGGCCGAACTCCATCTATCAGACATTCCACTAGAAATTCCGTTGCAAGCTACAGTAGAGAAATTCGAAGAAAAATTAAAAATAAAGGTCATAGCAGCACGACTAGATACGATCCCACTATCTAAAATCTTCAATGGGACACGGATACTAGACA
>JAECUM010023440.1:0-12500 GCA_016617855.1 Megalonaias nervosa
TCTGTGCAATGTACTATATAAAACCCAGTGATATAAATGCATTACATGCAATTATAAGACAGTATGAAGAGTATCTGACAAGTTTTGGATATTTTTTGTATAACTTTGCCAGTGAACTTAACAACGATCGATAGACAAAATCAAGCTCCATACTATGGTCTGGAGCTCATAAAGCACAACGGACGTAACATAGGTAGATGACAGCGACATAAAAATGTGTGTGTGTGTGTTGTTATGGAATATTGGCTGGGTCAGACGATTTGAAAGCTACACTGTGGCTGGAAGTGCATTTTCTCAGTGTATGAACAAATTGCATTTAATAATCATGTGTTCAGACAGAGAAGGTGCATAGAGGTGCATAGTGGTGCCTTCAGAGGATGCATGGACATAGTGTTCGCTCCTAAAGATCGTTTCTGTAGCGCAGAATCAATTTCAGAACTTCAAATATCTTCCTAATCATTTTTCTACATATTTTGGCAGAAATCATATGCTGATGCTGTATAAAGGAGAAAGAAGATTTCTTCCCGAAGGAACAGAGAAAGAAAAGCCGGAGAAACTTTTAGTCAGTTTGCTTATTTTATATCTCTAGTTTTGGTTTATAAAACAATAATGTCTTGTTTATTTCTAATTTTGTTTTCACCTCACAACTTTTAAAAGCGTATAGTTCAAGTCTTATGTTTCCATTGCGTTAGCATCCAGTTTAGGTTGTGAACTCTTTCATTGTGTTTTGGCAACAATATTTGTATTGACTCTATCATACAATACATATCTAATCAAAGCAACACAGTCTTAATACCATCTTAAAGTCTGATCTGATATAAAGTTTTGATCAACCTGGCCAACAAGGTTGGAGAATGAGAAATAATAGTAAGGGGGGGGGGGGAATGTGGTATATTGTATATTGTAATAGACTTTTATTTCCCATCTCCTGTCTGTCGAGATTATAACAGACATACGGTGAAAACACTAACTAAAAAGACTTAAATGTTGAGGTACTGATTGGATGTTTTAACTGTGATATGTTAGAACTCAGACATACTGCAATGTTCTTATAACGTCATGTGAGGAAACTTGGACAGAACCCATTTACTGACCAAGGGCAGAAGAATGTTGATATAAGCATGCCTTACAGATTTCTGAAAAATGTAATGCTCAGTAGTTTCCAGTCACCTTTTCAGACAGTCACTTGACGCATAGAGAACCATAGCGACATTCACTTATTCTAAAAACATTTTATTTTAATGGCATGTTTAGATCAAACTAATTAAATTTCATTACTTTTCCTTGCAGTCCCCTAAGTTTTCCGACAATAATTTTCCATGTATTTTGTTTCATTGAAATTCCGCCATTTTGGATTGGCTACCACTCTAAAAGTATCAATGTTTGCTTGAATATTCTTACTAAAATCCATGTGATCTTTTAGAATATTATAGCAGTTTTAAAACTATTTGAATTTTGAGGTGGTCTATGAAATAAAACTACAATATTAGTTACAATAGTTAGCCTGTCAAGGAGCAAATCTTACTAGAAACGTACTGCATTTTTAAAGTGCTTGAGTCAGCATTGCTAATTACAGAAATTCTATTGTTGACAAAATTAAATATTTTATTCTTTATGAACTTTGGATTTTTATACAGTTTTTAAGTATTAATTAATTTGTTAATTAATAGTAGATAACCTGTCTCTTGATTTAATTTCAGTGACAAGTTTTTTTTAGCGTTTTGTTAGGCATACCTGCAGTACTACTTATTGCTTGACAACAAGCAGGGGTTCACTAAATTTTGTTTTGAATGCGATTGTCATTTACATTCAATGTTGCCTTTTCAACTGTTTTAAAATGAACAGCCTGACACATCGCTACAAGTACCGTCCATGGATATCAATCATTTCATACCCTTTATTCTTCGTTTACGCAATAACTGAGCATTTATTGGTAACCCTCAAGGTTCAGTTCGCTACGACATGTAAATACTTTGCACCCGAGAGGAGTGGTCAATGTTAATTATGTATATTGGTAAATCAGTCTGCATACTTAGAAGTTACTTTGGGTTTTAATAGCAAATTGCAATGGTGCAAAAACATATTAGAGAACCCATTAGTCGCTTTGCATGTCTTTTTTATAGTGGAAGCATGCAATATCGAGCAAATGGTATACTTTACAGACATCATTGATTTGAGAGTGCAGTTCGGAATCTTTGCAGTGTAGTCATGTGAGGTGATATTTGATTAAAAGTAAAAAGACAGCAAACAAACAATCAAAATACGGATCTTCAGTATTAAATTCACTATATAGTATTCTTCATTAAATGTGTTCAAAATATTGGCAATATCCATAAATCTTCTAGGTGTTTTCTGGATATACCAACTCAAAAAGGTTCGTTTTTGGCCTTGGTTTTCAAGAAATTTGGGAACAAGAGAATTTTTCATATATATCTGTGTTGGATAGTAAAATTGCACCCAAGAGTCAAAATTTTGCGTCAGACATGAGGTTCACTAATCGCACCAAGAATGGAAGAATTTAAAGGTATTTTTAGAAACGTGGAGCACTACCACTATCTTGTTGTTGTTGAGCGGAAACAATTGAATGTCAGTATTCCAACATTAGAATGTCAGTATTCCAACATTAGAATGTCAGTATTCCAACATTAGAATGTCAGTATTCCAACATTAGAATGTCAGTTTTCCAACATTAGAATGCAATAAACCTGCTTCAAAACAAATTCTCTTTCAAGACACGCTGTGTTCTTACTATATTAGATTTCATTCAAAGTATCAAATTAAGTAGAATAATGCATTAAAATACAGTTAATAACAAATATCTGCGAAAATATGGTCTTCAGCCCGTGTATTGGTGATGTACCAACAGTCACTTGTTGGATCACAATAATACAATCCAAGAATATATCCTTTTTTGAAATTTCACTACCAATGCAAGTCTCTTTTTCAAAGAAATATTATTTTGGATGAGAACTTTGTATTTCCAGCGAATAAATAATTTGAATGAATAAATTCAAGAACAAATGAATTACTGGACACAACAATAATACAACTGATTCTGCTAAGATCTTACACAAATAAATAATTTCTAGAAGAACAAGACTATATAGGTCTCTACTTGACCTCAGGTCACAATTAACCTTTTCTAAAGAAAACTATTACTTAATGTACATTTTCGTTCTAGGATGTTCCAAATGTTTACTAGGTAACATAATTATAATAAAGAACATCGTTAACACCATGTCCTTGGCTCAAGCAAAGATAATAGTCCTAATAGTCAACCCATACACATTGACAATATTTTAGCCATGTATTAGTTGTTTAAAGAATTTTTTTAAACAAAATCAATGATTCATGTTAATTAGAAAGTAAACTTTCTTTCGGAAAAGGACAAGTCCGATATACAATGTTACCTTACCAATACTATACAATGAAATAAAAACACGAAAAAATAACTAACAAATAATGCAGATTATATATATATATATATATATATATATATATATATATATATATATATATATATATATATATATATATATATATATATATATATATGCGGTATATGTGTGTGTGTGTGTGTGTGTGTGTGTGTGTGTGTGTGTGTGTGTGTGTGTGAATTTGTACAATGCATAATGCCCGTCATATTGGATATAAGACGATTAATTTCATATTGCATTATGTCAGCTTTCAAGTTATCAAAATCTAATTAAAGCATAATACAAAAGACTGTAAATTCTTCGCTCGTTGTATAAAATGGATCTTCTCTAACTTAGACGTGTCTCAAGTGTTATTTGCCATCGCACTTTAGCCAGTAAAACGTGTTTCTGCAATCAAACATTTCGCTGAACTGTACTCTTTACTACTGTCAGCCAATGTATCAGGGCTAACTGGAATTACAACATAATTTCGTTTTATTTTGCAGTTATGGAGCACCCAGTATATGGGGAATCAAATGTTGGGAATGTTCTGCGGTAAAGATATGAGAGAGAGAGAGAGAGAGAGAGAGAGAGAGAGAGAGAGAGAGAGAGAGAGAGAGAGGGGGTTGGGTTATGAATAATCATTTGGGAAAGTAAATCTTGTAACCACGTATTTAGTAAATGACGCACAGACGCACAGACAAAAAAATGGTAAAATGTCTGTACAACTGACTTTGCTTACGGTTCACAGCCTATTTACATTAGTTTCATTTCTGGCACTGTTTATTCAAAGATGACTACGTGTTCCAAATTTTGAAGAATATAATGTTACTGACCTTTAACCATGGGGCCAACGCAGTTTTCACTACTACATACGCGATACTTCTGATGGTGGCACAGCTAATGCAGCTATATTTGCATATTTATGAGTCATCAAACTTTCGGTGTTATTGTTATTTGGACATATTCTTTAGCATTCAAGCAACGGCATCTCTTGTGTTTGGTATAGAATCAAACAAAATCTAACTTTGTCTTTTCATACTGCAGAGGCGGTTCAACCAACTTTTGTGAGCATCATTTTTTTTTTTCTTCAGGAAACGAAAACAAAGATGCTTACTTAATTCATGATCCTGGTTTCCTATACTATTCGCATAGGTCGCTATTGTGCCCACATGAAATTTGTTTTACAGACTCAAAGAGCTCAAATATGGCGATTTCACTTAGCCTAGAATCATCATCCGGTGTTTTCTGTAAGAAAGAAAAATTAGCAATACGTCGCGTGCTTGGCAACAGTATGTAATCGGGACTCAACTACATTCACAATTGGTAAATATTCAATATTAGCATCAATTAACCCCAAAATTGGTGGGTCTGGTTTAAATTATGAAATATGTGATGATTTCAAATCAATTAGACACGATGCTAGTGCAGTTTATTATCTTTTAATAGCTACACTGAGCTGAGTCAAAACATCGCATTAAAAATAATCGCACGAAACAAATTGACGTTACTAGCAGCGTCGCCACAAAACGGAAGTGTTATATATCAAAGGCTTAATAGCTGTGTCATATGAAATATCTCAACTATTGTTACTTAGATAACAAAGTTTATGAAATGGGTTGAATCATTTAATATGCCGATTGGTAGGCACATAATTCAAATAATTTATCATCTTTTAGCTAATTAACATTTACAGTATATCATGTACCTTTAGCATAATATTTATGTATTATTATCTTTCTTTGTCTTCTGTTGATAATATTTGTTGCCCCTGCGAGCTGTTGAGCAAACTGAGTCTTCTCCAATGTTCTTTCAGGAGCAGTCATTTTCTTCGTCTGCTTATTTTTGCCGTTATCTCTTTTGTGTATGGTTATCGAACTTTTAGAGAAGTTGGATAAAATTCCGCAGCTGTTAGAACAGTTTCAGTTATTAGTGTGAGTATCATTTTTTACTATTTTATTTTCTTTATTTTATTTTTGCTGAAAATCTCCTCATTTCTGTCCTTTTCTAGCCTTACGAACATTGCACCCCAATTCCAGCATTTCAGTTCGATCTCTTTGATAACGTCGATCAGATCAATATGGATTCCTCAAATCCGTTTTGTAGCCTTAGAATTAGATGCAGCCTTGTAGGACTTTACTTCAAAAGAATTATTTCTCTGTTGACGCATAATTACATTTTTACAGTTGGTTCATGTATGAAAACTAGGTTACGGCATGGAAAGTATCCATTCCTATCTACAACGAAGAATTTACTTTCTGAAAAAAAAGAAAAACAAATTAATAAATATGTCATAACACTACTATGTCAAGGATTCGTTCTTATTAAGAATATTCCTGTGAAATTTCTCTGATAATTGTCCTTGTATGAAAACTTTGCTCGGTGTTGACTTTGAATGCGTACTTTTGTCCCATAGGTTTATTTACATACAAAAGACATTTTGTTCTGCTATAAAACTGTAGCAAACTACCTACCTATTTAAAATAACATATTTTGCACATGTTCGTTTATATATTATAGATTCTAAACATTGGTAAAGACTTTACAGAATTCAAAAATATGTTTCTTTATATCAGTAAAGTCTGACATTTAGAGCTACCGAATATTGCTACGAAATACACGGACATTCATATTCACGTAAAAATGTGAAAAGTGATTAACAACTTCATGAAAAATAATGCAAGTTTCACTCTAAGAAATGGAAATCATATTGTTTATACTTACACGTGCTTCAGTCAAGGGCTGTACATCGATTTCATTTAGATTAATTATTCTACTATTAAGCAATTCAACGTAATATACACCATATCGGGAGTGGGTGGGGGGCGATTGAGCTCAGTTCTGACGGTCGCAGACATGTTGGTCCTTGGCTGTTCTGGTTCTACTCCGAAGAACTTGTTGTATTATAAATAAGTAGTATAGATGGATAATAATCTGTTATAATTATAAACTTGTGAAGGCGTTGTACAGTTTTAAATCTACAGATCATGACGCACAATCAATATTAAAGACATTTTATGGATCGTATTCATCAGCGCAGTTATGGAATTGGTGTTATTGATAGCTCCTTGTGATCATTTAGTTTTTCCTTATCGTAACTCGTGCTGAAATATAATGACGTTATTAATATCATTGAGAGAGAACCAACACAATATTCAGGCTGCCAACGCTCTTTCCATCTCCAAAATTAAAATTGTCGCTACCTGGCAGTAATCTTAATTTATACATATCCAGATACATTTCATTTGGGTTCGTTTTAAAATCACTACCTGTAAAGACGATATACACAAAGATAAATAAATAACCAAACACAAAATCATCACTGAGCCACAGTTGAGAAAATACGCATCAAATCTTTTCAAGTATCTACTCTTGATTTTAAAATCTTCGACTTTGCTGTCACTTTTTCTGGACTAAATTATCAATGATATTATTATTTTGCATTCAACGGCGTCTTAACAGTTATTTTGGTTTCTACTAAAAATTCTAATCATTTTGGCTTGCGCGGATAAAAACAGTCTTGGATTAAAAGCTGCTTACGATAAGCTTAAAAAGTTTCAAAATTAAGTTGGTCGTGCTTTTTTCGTTTGTATGGCATCAGCAACAAATTTATAATTTTTCGTCTCTGGCTGCATTCTAGCAACATAGTGGTTTCTAATAATACAATACTGACATTCTTTTATTTTTCAAATTCATTTTAACGGACCTTCATAGGAGCTACGGTGCTTATATCTGACATATATAACCAACTTTATGATCCATATGCTTCAACAGGGCGATACTGCGATACCCTCAGTCTTTGGTTACCCTTTATCTTTCCGTCCGTCAATCCATTTATCCGTAACTATATTTCATGTATCTCTCCATAAACCGCGGTGTGGAAATTCGCCAAACTTGATACATAGAATGCACAAAGTATAACCATCTGCAAGACGTGTATTTCTTTGGGATTCCTCCTTTGTGGTCTCTTGAAGGGACTCAGGGGTCTAATATACAAAAATTGCAATGTTTTGATATATTTAACCAAACTTTATGCATAAAGACAAAGATGGAGGAAATATAATGTATGTAACGAAATTTTAGTTTTCCCCCTGAGAGAGATTGGTTGGGATCAAAAGAATGGGATGGGGGATGGTGTGAAATACGGAATACAGGCAACCCGTTAAAATGGATCTTGCTATGGTTTATTTTGATTGGTATGGTAGCAAATATAAAGATTTCCACACAATTAAACAATGGTTTGATGAAAACAGTATTTACAATCTTTTGCTGTGAATTACATATTCAGGTATCCAGTCACAGTGTTCATCATTTGTCGTGTGCAAATCTTCATCGTTGGCAAATTCCTGTTACAAGAGAGATTAAGCCCGACTGACCTAGAGAGGCCGCTTGCAATCGATAACCGGTAATACATCTGTGAGCCATAACTTGAGTTCTGCATCACATACATAACTTCACCAAACCTTAGGTGTGTGTTGCCCATGTCAATGTAAAGAAGCCTTTTGATACGGGGGTCCAAACACTGTGATCCAGTCTTTGGAAAGTATAATAGATTTTGTACATACATTCACCAATCGTATAGTTTGTCCTTGACGATAACAAAACATCAATTTGAATTTGTGTATCCTACAAATCAACGGCAAAGAGCATTGCATTCCAAAGTTAGTTTTTGCCAAATTTTAGCTTTAATGAACATACGTTTACTAATTTCTCAGAGGAATTATGTTTATAATTGCAATAACCCTGATGATTTTGGTTTAAATTTACAGCTTAAGGCCATCGTGATCCACAAACAAAACCGGCGAACGGTCATATTTTTGTGTGTGTCCTGCTATCCTCTGACACCCATTTAGGTCAGTTCGTTTGGATGTTGTATTTCTTGTCCTAAACTATCTCAAGTGAGATGTATATATTGAAACAGACACATGCGTGTTGCTTCGAAGACTTTATTTCTAAGACTGACTCATATAGGCAATCCACACAGCGGGTCCCTAACAGCGCATGCGTGTATACATTGGAGAACGATGTACACATGATGTAGATTGTATAGTCCATTTCAATAATACAACATTGGATAAATGTTTTATTTGTCAGTCTTTTTTTCGAAACCTTCTTACTGTCTTTCCGTGTGATAATGACAAGATTTTACCAGGCGCACTAAGCCATGAGCTGCTGTTGTTCATTCGTTATGAATGTATGCATTCATTCAGGATTGCATATCTACAAATAAATCTACATTCTTTCATTATTTTTTTCATGCAACATATAGTACACGTTGCAAATGTAATAATGCAAATTAGCACGTATAATCTTACTCTGGTGTGACAATTTGGCCGTAGCCTTACTATATACCTGTAGAAATTAGTGCCCTGAGTAGTAAACAGAGCACTCAGTATTGGCATCTGGTATATTGTATAAGCGGGCAGAGATGCAAAACATGATCTGTGTCCCCCGATTAAGGTTGGTGAAATTTTATGAGCCCTTAGAACAGCGGTTTTCTTCCCCCTGTTTGCACACGGTGTTGACATCAACCCAGATACAACACGTAGAGGGGTTTAATAACTGAAACTGCTTCAGACAACAACCCAGCCGCAGCAAATCCAGTATGGCAAGTCCCCATGGTACCCTAGCTACATGCGTGGGCAGCAACCAGGCAAAGCCAAATGAGTCCCTATCAAATCCAGATTCAACCAACGACTCAGCTAAATATAGGCTAGTGTATCGGTGTTGACCGAAGATGCGGTACTCACCAATGTAATCTCAAGTAATCTTGAAACTAATTATATTTATTCATACGACTCTTACTAATTACACAATTATTCTATCGTTACCTAATTACTTACTGACATCAGCATGAAAATTCTTACGCTTGAGATAAGAGGTAAAGTGCGAAAACTGAGCGATCATTTAAATCAATTTGAAAATTCCCTGGAAAAAATAAAGGCCAAAATTAAGTAATTTCGTTCGTATATATTGTTACGTGTAGGCTCGTACAAAAGTAACAAAAGAAAAGAGTGAAGTCAACATGCTTTGTAAATTTAACAAAATAATTTATTTCCCTAGAAAACAAGGTAAAAATATGAAATAGGACTTACAGTTTGTGAATATAATCCAAAAATTAATCCTAGAATTAAAAAATATGAGTCCTATAACTAAAAGTTCTAATTGAATCCAGGTTCGAATCTCGATGAAGTTCCAATATTGAAGGCGATGACGTCCTCTATAACCAGTTTGTATTAATGTGTCAACAGTTCCTTGTTGAGTCACCAAGAATATAATTCCGGCTTTTGGATTCCGAATAATTTAGTAAATGTCTTTGTCCAAGAATTTCGTCGAAGAAGAATATGTTCCAGGGTGAATAAATTATTTTAAGTAAACAAAAAAAATCAATTCAAATGGCAACAACAAGAACACCCTTCGGCCTGAAGATATATTTTTACAACTGACAAATCTACTAGAAAACGTCTGTTTTAACTCACGAGTTTAGATCACATGATGTCTCACTTGACGGGGCTACGTGATCACTAATTTGAAGAGCGCAGTAAAAAAGATATGCCATTTAGCACGTAGCCTAGAATAGCCCTATCTAAAAATCAGATTCTCACGCTGGCAATAAATAAAAAAGGCTGTTTACAACATAGCTAACATGTGGGCCGTACATGACCTTGGTAATAACCAATCATTTTCACTTAGTATTTACAAATCTTTCAACCAAGATGAGCTAACAATAGTAATAAAGCAACACTTTTGCATTCTAATCAGGTCAAAACAAAAGAATGAATTTTCCGAAAATAGTCAAATCCCGTGAAAATTATCATGACAATAAAATAATAATGAAACAAAAATAAAAAATGAATTTTAAAACTAATACACAAGTAATTAAATTACATATACGTAACAATATATATATATATATATATATATATATATATATATATATATATATATATATATATATATATATATATATATATATATATATTTCTTCTGAGGTTTGTAATTTAATATATATCTCTAAGAAAATGAAAATCTGATTATGCAGCATAAACGCTTAGACAATGTAACATCAGTAGATGAGGTAATAATAGCACTGTCAGACATTAAAGGAACGGAAAAGCCAGTGGAAAATATGCTTTATTGAGTGATTGTAATGGCACTAGTAATGCTCTTACCACCAATACTTACTCAAGTATTAAATAAATTATTCGATTTTCTGCAAAACTGGTCAACAGAGATAATAACTCTAAGTTTCAATAAAGGTAATACACCTAACCAATGCAACTATAGAGGAATCCGTTTGTTGCCAGTCGTAAGCAACGTATTAACAACTGCTATGAATAACCGATTACAAGATTGGGAAGTATAAAATGAACTTCTGGGAGGTGAATAGGCTGGCTTAAGGCCTGAGTACTCAACAGTTCACCATATATTCATAAACAAATATTAATTTAAAAAAATATATGAGGAAAGCACGAGGGAAATTTTATGCCGTTTTTATCGGTTTCTGAAAGGCTTTAGATGGAGTCGAGTGACATCTTTGACGCCATACATTTTTAAATTAAAATATAAATACCAAATTTTATGAATGAATCTATAAAGATATGAATGCTTGAGTTAAATCTAATAATTGTGTGAACAATACTTCTGATTGTCGAACTGGAATACAGCAAGGATGTGTTTTACCTCCATTACTTTTTGCTTTATTTCTATGTGGTCGTCAGAGTACTATGGGAGGTGAGACTTGGGGTTATTACTAGAAGCAACAAAAGAGTTTATAGCGTTGTATCCTAATGATTTAGTACTACTCCCAGATCCAGACAGATTTTCAGCTTCAGAAACGGTTGAATATATTGAGAGGGTATTCTTTCCAGGGAAACATCGGTTAATCTTGGGAAAATACGACTTGTTGTATTCTGTAGCAGAGGCTATCAATGTAGATACTAGAAATGGTATTATGGTCAAACAGGATTTACAACTGAAACATACTATACATACGAGGACTCCATATTCTCATCACAAACGTTTCGCTCCCTGTCTCAGAAAAATCTGGCCGGCCAAGCAACAAAAGGCATACACTCTCATTGAAAGTATTTTATCTAGACTTGGCAAATTACCTATGAACAAACTACATCAATTAAACTATGGATCCGAATAACGGGGTTTCCATGAAGCACCTGATATAGAAAGGTTCACAATGAGTTTTGTAAACTTATATTGCGTCTGTCAAAAAACATACCACAGGCGTTTTGATTATCGTGAACTATGAAGAACGCATTTGAAAACACGCTCTATATATTCGAATTCTTAAGTACTGATTTCTGATTTTAAAAATGCCAAAAATAGCTGATTACCAAGACAATGGTACATTTTCCAATTACTCTGTTTTTTCGGGAAACGATGTAAAAATATATATTACTAAAATAGTTATACGGTTATGTTTGGCTAAGAGAGGGTGTCACTGAAAAACGACTGTTCATAGAAATGTTTAGACAGCAAAATAAAGATATTTTCATGCTAGAACTGACTGTCGAGAATAATGGAATAGCTTGATTATAAGTGTATAAATATATTAAAGGGAACTGTATACAACAAAATATTTAGATGACCAATGTGAGACGTATTTAGATACTTGAATCTGTTGGTAAAGAGTAGAAAACTTTACCAATAAGAGCTAATACAGCAATGTATAAATATATTCGCTATGAAGACAGAATGTGTTTCATATGTGTCGCATAAACTGCGAACTAGTATAACTTTGTTTTGGCATGTACTTTTTATGTTGGACTAACATGAATGTACATTCCCTTGAATATTTACAGAAATCCAAAAAGCCACAAATTCTACTCACACAAGTGTAAATAAGAGTCTGTCAATGTCAAATTTGCTAAGTTTATTTGCAAAGCTTGGATGGGTAAAATACTATGATGGCCTGTCTTGACAGGTAATTGGGTGAGTATTATTAGAGTGGCAGCAACACGAATCGATCCCATTTTAAAAGTGTGTAATAATATCACCATACATGAAGAATTACTAGGTCAAACGTGCATGTATACAGAAATGTTATACCATTTGCCATAAGCTGAT
>JAECUM010023440.1:15000-35000 GCA_016617855.1 Megalonaias nervosa
TAAATAGAAGTCTCAAGTCGCGCTTTCAACAGGTATCTTTGTTAAAGTTTTGAGAATCTGCTGTCTTAAACAAAAGCCCGCAAGGTCTTTTATTTCTTCACAGAAATTTAAATTTGTTAAAGCAATAAGAGATTGTAATTTATAAATATTATCAAATCTCAATAATTTCGATAGTAAATTGCATAGCTAACGAACATTACAGTTTATGATCTAGGAATATCGTCGTGGGGCATAAAGAGCGGGGTGGGGGCCCTAAGCAAGTGGGCGAGAGGTCTGTGGGTGGAACCTTCAATCAGGGGGTAGTGGTCCAAGTCCCCAGCGGCTCCTACATTTAAAACGTTGCCAGGCCATAATTTTAATCACGCTATTGTAACGAAAATTTACTCCGTATTGCCTGTTGACTTTATGCCCAACGAATCTTATTCTTTAAAGGCATCTTTAAATCTAAGCTACAAAATTGATATGGAATGCACAGAACATGTCGGAAACACGTTATGTCAATGTTGTACAACAGTTATTGTAAACTAATGTGCTCTCATAACACCTTCCACCGTTTCACTTTCTCTAAGTAGTTTGCCTTGACTTTAGAGTTCTTTGCCTTGGCTACAGGATTGCTTGCCTTGGCCATAGAGTTGTTTGACTTGGCTATAGAGTTGTTTCTCCGTGGTTGGCGGAGTTCAGCTAGTTTTAGACCCCTTCTACGCCAATATAACTCATGCAGCTGCAAAGAGATGCACTGTATATGTAGGTAAATAGAAAATCATACTGAAGTTTGGAAAGTAATAAAGGGGTAAGGCTATTTTAGATGCTTTCTTTCCTATTTAAATGGGAAAAATAACACTGGCGCAGCCTGACATGAAATGACATTGAAGTGAATTGCTTTTTATCAGGACTTTGATCAACCATACGATCCTTGTAAGAACTTGCCGTAATGATTGACAAATGAACCTTTATACATACTTGATCGTTGGAAAGCTATATCAACGACAATAAGTGTATACACCGCCCCCAACCATATGTAACGAGAATGTTGCAAATATTATTTTAATGCAGAGATTATTATCTTTTTTGATTTTTTTTTTTTTTCGCTACGCAGGTCACTCAAGAGCAAGAACCAAATGGCTGCTTGCATATACCTTAATTAAGAATCCATCCATCGCAGGAACAAGGAAGCACGCGTTGTCGCGAATGGTTCTAATGGAGGTATCTGAACCAGGTGTAGATGCTATTGACAGGGTTCGACAGAATATCACCTCCACAATGATCGTTTATACTGGAATGACAGTCGTTCTGATGATTTACGTTTTTATAACTTTTGGCTTCAAAACAATTCTAGAAAATTTAAAAAGTATTTTTAATTACTCAATTAGCAATGGTTAACATTCCGCATGAAACTCTGTCATTGTAACTATTAGATATATTTTAGTACTACTACGCCGTAAGAATGTTGATTTTAAGCCATTCATATAGGATTTATATCTTTCCAAGAAACAAAGTTTCAGTTCTTGTTAATAGTTGCCATTACGATGAAAAAAACCAATAAAAGAAAAATATGACTGACTATGTTTCATACGTACATATAATATTTTTCATCTATGTGATTCAGAATATTTGAAATGTAATCATCAATATCACAAACAATAATGTTACACGCAATAGCTTTGAGGATGGCATTCCATCAAATCGGAGTTTCGTCCTATATGTGCATATATGTACAATAGGCCTTTGCGCAAATTTATAGAAGTACGTCGAATATGTTAAGTGTAGTGACAAGTGCAATTTTCACACATTTGTTCGCCAAACAACTGAGTCAATTTTCGTAAATCTGTTAATACAATCGGAACACTCGTGCGGTTTTTTGTCAAACTGACAGTAAAAGTATCCTAAATGCAATAGAATTAATTTAAGATGGTTGCTTTCACGGACGCAGCAATTTTTCCAAAATGGTTGCTTACACTAGGTGGAGTTTTGATCTTGATAATGCTGGAGATGTTGCGATTAGTACTGCACTGGAGCGGCTCCTCGATACTTAGCATAGTTATGGTCGTAATCTCGCACTTTCTTCTTACCGGTATGATATTCATTTCTGCCATTATCAAAAGGCAATCCACAAATGTGACAGACGACCGTGTTTTCAAAATTAAGTCTATCCTCACCAGTCAGCGCCATTGGATAAATAACAGAATTTAGCTCATTAACTTCTTTCAGTGACATATCGATATGTTATGACGCAATCCTAACCATTATACAACACCAGCGGAACATTTGTGCACAACCTTGTCAGCAAAACTACACAGAACATGTTCTTGATAACTTCTTGTCGAAGACTTATCATGAACGTTACCAGCACCTGATATCGGTATCAACAACGACTCTAAATCAGCATGAATCACTGCTGGAACACGGGTTGTTTTCTCAAAGTTTTCAAACAGAAGTAAGTGTTCTGTGTTACATTTCTGTGGTTAATTGGATGTATATTTTGCACGCAGTTGAGTTTATGAGCATTAACTTATTAGTTGTTAAATAGCTGTGTAAGCTTCGTCCACAATGATATTTTGTTCCATTATGCTTACTGCACTGTCCGCTCATTAGCGCAGAGAAATTTTTAATCCAGAAGTTATTATTCTGTCCAAATTAAAGTAAATCCAACTCGACAGCACACCAATATCAGTAATTGGTGTATATTTGGATATGAACAACGGATGAACAACATCACGATCATCAATCCCAAATACGCTTATACCCCAAATACGTAAGGATATATTATTAAGTTTGTCAAAAACAGGTATTCTGTCAAGTTGTACAGGAAAATCAATTCCTGTGAAGTTTAACGCGTCCTTATACTGTTTATAGTTACCAACCTGGTTAGGATGTTGAGTTGTACTAGGATACAACGCTGATAACATTGTCAACATGAAACATTTATTATCGTTGATTTTACGTTCCCACAGCTCTGTGCTCGTAGTTAATTCCTTGTATGAGTTTCCACGTAATTGGTTATGACTGGACACGTTAAGATTTGAACTGTTAATTCTAACGAGAACCCACTGGGAACCTTTTTTTGGTATTATCACAAATTTTTCATTGCAGTGATTGAATCAATTGACGAACATCATAATGCTTGTTTGTGACCCGTTTTGATTTTGTCACATAAACAAGTGTTGATTCTGTGTTACCTATCTTTGTAAATCTGTGACCACAATCGTGTATTTGATTCCACGATGCAAAGTTAAATTAGCGTCTATGATTTTTTTTTCTTTCTAATGCTGCTCTGGGATCGCCTCGCTAGTTGAACAAGTGCAGCTATATCATCCACATCAGCTAGATAACGCATGCCAAAGACGGTAAAAACCTGGTTACAACGTACATAACGTATTATGGTCATGTTTATACTACAGTAAGATAATTGTCTAATGGATTGTTATTTTTCATGCTTGATTAGTCTAACCTGATTGTGATTGTTACTAAGTATCTTTAAAAGGTGTTACTCATCAAGTTGGTTGATCTGACTACTCTAGTAATTATTGCAGCTACCCTTTCTTGATGCGTTTTACTCGGTCAATCAACAGTTGCACGTTCAAACGATTTACGCTGTACAACCAATCAATTGTCTCCAGGTACCGCCGCCTTTGCTCTGTAATAACACGGATGTTGATGTCGGAAATAAATGGGCATAAATAACTCCATCTTCAACTTCATCCAGATTTACAACATCACACAGACAAACGTAAACAACTCTCATTCGGTTTAACTAGTTTTGATTAAAAACAGTTAAACAAAAAAAGATGTTTGACGATGATCTTGTTTTAATAGGGTATGGGTATCAAGACGCGCAACAATAAGATGATCAAAATCAAGTACAACGTCAGAATCTTCATAACAGACCACCTCAACGATACACATGAATGTATCACATTCAAAATAAACTATTAAAATTCAACCTGGCATATGTGAACGCTGTGAAATTCAATGAATTGTTTAGGATTTTCCAAGGAAGATTCATTTCAGGCCGAGAAAATTCTATCAAATTCGATTTTATAGTCAAAACAGCTTGTAGCTACGGAATTGCACGGTTGCGCCGCGATGTGCAAACCAATTTCTTCTAAACGAATATTAGCAGAATATCAAAGAATGTACAACGAAATTATTTCTGAGTATCAGCAATAGGAATCCACGAATAGCGGCATTATAAGAGGTTTGCCTTTTTGCCCTTTTGGGTCCCTGATACTCGTCACAGCATCTATCCCACATGACTTGGCACGCAAGGAATGTACTAAGTGCAAGCAAGCAAGCTATATACTATGTGCAACCCGTGGACGTTTAAGCATTAATAAACCTGCGAAAGTGAAAAAACGCAGATACGTTCTTGATCCTGTGTACGGTATGGCAAGCAACATCGGCTGGATCGATTGATACTCCCGGGCTACATATGATCGCCTAATACATCAGCTAGTTACAACCGGTGCAGATTTCATAAAAATAGTTTATATTACGTGCCAAAAGTTCTGCACCGGTTATAACAAATATCTGCTCTGCTGATGTCAAAAATTAACCTACATATTTCTAGTGAGATAGCTAGAAATGTCCGGTTGACCTAAAATTACTATCTACCATTATACGAAGCTGTGGATATGCATAAATAGTAATTTAATATGGAATATTTCTCGATATTAGCTTATTATGGGGAAGGGTAGCTCACGTGTTTTTCAAACAGTTTCTTAAGAATAAATATGAGCGTTTTCTCAAGAAAGACCATATCCGTGTGAAAGCTAAAGCGCCGTACTATCAGACACAACATTGCCGGTTCGAGTGCAAGTTTGGGAGAACATTTTGCTTTAATGAGTAGGAGACTACCGAGTCTGAGCTAGTGAAATGTGAAAAGTGACAGTTAATTTGATGATTGCAAGGTCGTCGACAGTGATGGCACACATAATCTTTTAATCAAAACTGAAACCGATATTGACTGCTCACATTAGCTTGGCTATAAAACCTCACATAGATCAGCTTACAATTAGTGGTGTGCCAGGAATTTCAAGGAACTAATTCAAAAGCAAAGCTTGGAAGGAAACATCTTTTTTCATATTAAAGAACTACTGTGGTATACCATGGAAAAAATCAGATTGATTTTAAAAATCTTTGGAAGGAGTTTATGGAGGTCTCTAGCAATGGCATTAATCTACCAAAATGACTCGGATATAAAGCATGAGGCAGATAAATTTAGATTGTTGTATCATTTGAATGCACCATTCGGATTTATCAAAGAGGCCCAAAAGAAGCTATATACGTTTTCAGCGACAAAATTGTAACATATTGATAAATTGAATAACTTAGGAATGACCTTAGAAATGGTATGGAATAAGCTAGGTCAGGCTTATGAACAGAACAGGAAGAAGAATTTGTATAATATAGTGCAGACAAAAATAGAGTGAAGGACTAACTCGCTCACAACGTCTGAAGCGTCTGAAACGTTTGATGATTTTAGAGATTGTCCTACATATAATGGTGAAGACATCCATGAGCATAACAATTAATTGGGGGGGGGGGCTTTTATATAGGAATGGTGTCGGATCTCACCAATTTTCAGTCTATCTATTAAATTTTCTACAACGACACAGAAGAGAAATGAAACGACGCAAGCATGGAAAAAAATTCTGAGAAACTATTACTATAAGCAACGAAGCAAACACTTTTTAGCAAATTTACCAACTCTCCATGACATTTGATGTTATCGCATACAAACGCACAAAGTCTGGTCGTACTCGAGTAATACTCTGTGATGGGTCATTTGGTCTGATACCAATTAGGAATTTATCTAATCCGCGTTTGCAGATGAATTTACATGTACGTGACCACTATCACATCACTGCTGTACAAAGTATCCGCACCCAACGCATGCAATCTACAGTTAAGAATTTACCCCAACAAAACAAAAATTTCAGCAGTGCTTTATATTTTGCAAGGGTATGATGGCCACTTTATTAAGCAAGCAGTAGCTACGGCATCAAACCCACCAATAAACGTGATCCCCACCAACATGCAAAAACACATAACCTTTGGCTGGTTCAGCTGTAGTTCATCGATGCCTTACAGTTACTGAATTCGTCATTGGACAAGTTAGTGAGCAATCTAACGGTGGAGAACTTTGTGATCACTCGTCGATACAATCCACAGGCCACGAGCGGCCTTAATTCTAGCGTCTTAAATATTGACTTGTTGGTGAGCAATGGTGCGTATTCATATGAGTACATGAGTGACTGGAACAAATTTGCTGAAAGTCAATCGCCACCTATCGAAGCGTTTGATTCATCGCTGGCACGTAAAGGTCTTTTAGAAAGGTTACGAGCACGCAAACAAAGTTTCGTCCGCATTCGAAATGCAAAACATGGGTGACTGTCACGAGCTGTATATGCACACTAATGTGTTGTTGTTCGCTGAAGTGTTTGAGAAACTGTAACAACACACAATGATGTAACCGTTGCCGGTTAGTCTGTTTCAGTGGATTGATCCCACACATTGACGTATAAAAGCATATCAACCATTACAACATCAACAGTGACTACGTATAATTCTTTGAAGTTGATCTGGAATACCCCGAACATGTACATGATGTATACAACTATTATCCGCTGGCACCAGAAGCTTTGTCGGTGCCTGGTACCTGGTTGTCATCGTATCAGTGAGTGATCGCTGATGAAAACGGACGTAAATACACTGAATGCACAACACGTACGAAACCTCCAGCTGTATCAACGACTGTGTATACCTGCAACCAAGATCCATCTAGTGCTTGAATTTCAGCAGCACCCTTGGATGGCCCCATATATCCAAATGAATACTGATTTGAAAACAAAGGCCACAAATGAGTTTGAGAAGGAGTTCACAATAAAACGAAAATTAGAACTCAAAACTGAAGCAGACAAAACCAGTCTGTGTTAGCTCGTCTGTGTTCGACTTGTCGAAGTTGCTAATGTAAGAGTTTTACGTTGACAAGATCAGGATCTGGTCAAGATGCTGTACACTAACACGGACTCGCTGCTGGTGCACATCACCACCAATGATATGTGCGCCGACTATCACAGCCATGTTTGGTAAATAAATTTGAGTATCCGAAAGGACGTCTATTGTGCAATAAAACCAATCAAAAGGTGGTTGGTAAGTTTAAAGACGAATGCTCGGGTAAACCAATTGAAGAATACGTGGGACTGCAACCTAAAATGTACTCGATTGTTGTTGGTGGTTCTAAGAACATAAAGTAAGTTAAAGTATTATCCGGGTTATTGTGTACTGTTTCGGAACAGACTGATATTTAAGGGGAGCAAACCCAAATCCGAGTGGACTTGGTATCAAGCGGTGACAAATTCACTTTAGTGAACCGGTAAACATACATGCAATGTTTTTGGCATCGTATCCTATTTGCCGTGAGTGCGAATTCAGGTCGGTCTCGAAGACATTCCACGTACATGTCGTGTTTGAGATCGTATTGCATATTAACTCGTGGGACACCTTTAGCCTTCTTATGTTATTGCTGATTCCACCGATGGAACTCGAAGTTCCACCAACAATTGAGTACATCTTAGGTCGCAGCCCCACATGCTCTTATATTAGTTTACCCGAGCATTCGTCTCTGAACTTACCAGCAACCTTTTTATTGATTTTACTAAACAAAGGATGTTCTTTCGGATACTCGCTTGTATCCAATTCATTGGCCAAACTTGGTTGCTCCATGTCTACATGCACCTCGTTGGTGATGATGTGCACCAGCATCAAGTCATTGTCGGCGTACGACGTCTTGACCCGATCCTGATAAAACGGTTTGACCTTGTCAGCAGCTTCGACAAGTTCAACAGGGACAATCCAACATAAATTAGTTTTGTCCGCTTTTAGTTTTGAATTTTTGTACTGTGAATGGCAACAGGTCAACCATCAAAGATTTTCCGAGACTCAGGGATGAGCCTTCGAAGTTTGTTTTGTCTACCATCACGGACAAGATCGACTTGAATTAATTCGCGCTGATTCTCCATGTTTTTTTCCGAACACAGTATTGTTCATAAGCTTGAAAAGTCGTCCTTCCCAAACTCATACGGGGCCATCCAAGCGTGCTGATGAAGTTCAAACACTTGATGGGGCCTTTGTTACACGCTTACCCAATCACAGATACAGCATCAGGTTTCTCACGTGTAACGCATAATTGTGTTTGTTTCCTAAGACTTGGTACTAGTTGAGTTCATTCAGTGTACTTTAAACTTTAAAGCAGTGTCCGAGGTCATCGGTAATGGTTGTATCATTGCCGATTCATAGAGGTTATTGTAATCCAGATACATGAAACTTAGGAGCACCGGAATCATATCCATGCACGTTTGGGTTGTATGAACGAGAGTATTTGTGGCTCGCAATAAAAATCCCACCATGGGGTGATCGCTCAATAAACAGATGTTGGTCAATGTCAGTTAGCAATTCTAACTCGATTTTAGTTTTTGACAACAAAACATCCCAAGCCATTTCCGGTCACGAGAAATAATGTCGAGCTTGTACAAGTGTATGGAAGTGTCACGAGCAACAACACATCGGTGCACAGATACAGTTCGTGAAAGTCTCCCATGTTTTTGCATTTCGAATGAGGGCCAATCTTTGCGTGCTCGTAATCTCTTTCACATATACCTTCACGTGGCAGCGATGAATAAAACTCCTTCGTCGGTGGCAACTGAGATTCAGTAAATTTGTTTCAGTCACTCACGTACTCGTATGGATACACACTTAACAAATCTGTATTGGTAGGACAATACCTGCGAGTGATTGCAAAGTCCTCCGCGTTTAGATTCCTCACTGACTTATCCAATGACGAATCTAGAGACTGTAATAAATCGATAAACTGTAGTTGACCCAGATTTTTTTATTCGTTGTTGGGGATCACTCGTATTAGTGAGTTTGCATTATAAAGTAGCCACCATAACTACGCAGGTTATGAAGCACTACAGGGGTATTTGTTTTCTTTGGGAAAAGTCTCAATTGTAGATTATATGCGTTGTGTGCGGCTCCTATGTACACACTAGTGATGTGACAATAGGTCACGGTCTTAAGCGCTTCCAGTTCCATCTGTGTAAGTGAAAGCTTCTTCGCAGATCGAGCAGCGAGCAATGAGTGGGTGTGGAAAACTCACGAATGTTATCACGGATCATAATCAAGTCAACGAGTGAATGGATTTGTTGTCGAATCCATAACGCTGTCACTTCAATCGAGTTAAGAAACATCTCAACTGAATCCTTGCCACAACTCACCACAGATGATTCAGTTTACCCGCCACACCTAACTGCTGTGTAACAAAACCTCATGGCATTTGTTTAGCGACTTATATTATTGTATTGTTCTTGGACGTGTTAGCATATTTGGGAACAGAGCCTTCTACTTCAACGTTCTGACATTCAAAGTCCGCGTAGATGTTATAAGGAACTTTCATCTTTCGTTGAACTGTAGTGAATTTGAGAATGTTTTACCTGGTTCTTGCATTATTGTCCGCTGCGGTTTTTCACTAATCCCACCATAGTAAAGCCATGGTTGGTGAGCAGTTGCTGGGTATTAAATACATGCATGCAACGTCTTCATTGATACTTCTAACAGTGATGCTTTCTGTTTTGGTTAAGTAACCGAGCAAGAGTCTTTATCCATATGTAGCGCGATACCGATTCTCTTTTTTTTTCTTCATTTCACTCAAAAATAACAAATCAATCTGGATTTGTTCATACTGTCCATTTTGGGATAGTTCAAGTGGATAAAAGTGAACATATTAACTGCGATACCTGGGTTAAGTGTTTCAGATATGTTCATTATGGCTTTGGTAACTTGAACAGGAAATTCGATATCACCAAAGCTGAGTTCACGCAGATGATGCCTGTATTTTTCATGCAGGACTTGGTTATCTGTATCCGGATATAACGCCGACAAAATCGCCCATTCAAATCATCGACTGTCCAAATTCTTTACATGTATCACTGACACCATGGTGTTGGTATGTAACTGCATCCACGAAAGTGTTGATATGGAGAGATATGTACTCCGATATGGACACATCTTTCGAGGGTCCATCCAGATCCTGTAATGGTGTATTTCTCCAAAATTTCAAGAATCTTTCCAATGCCTTTTTCTATTTCATCACTGATGGTACTGGTATCGCTACGGTTCAGGATTGTGTGGGTACCGCCGTGAATCCATTGTGTTGTACTTTTATATTCATCCTTGTCGCGACGTAGCGGCATAACCAAATGTACATTCAAAACAACATCTACTTCAACTTCAGAATGGCCAGAGATTTATAACACCGATTTGATTCCAGGAGTCATATTTGTTAACAGTTGTCGGGTGTCTTTACCTGATTTGTATGTGGGTGAGATAATTGCCACGTGATTTTCTAATTCACCACTACACGTTTAAAATTTGAACGTACTTGTGATTTCTATACTTTTGCAAAACAACAAAATACTTAGCGCTTCAGATGCAAGACGTATTTGTTAATCACGAACACGGTTTCATTCATACTGACGACGGTTTTCTTCATCTTCAATAAGACGACGGTTTTGTTCATACTTACCAAATATCTCATGGATGTCAGCTTTTATTGCACCTCTCTTGGTATTCGGATATTATATTCACGTTCCAATTGCTTTAGCTGTTGTACTGTTACTGCTACAACCATCGTGTAGTATTTCAGATAAAGATAAATGATCTTCCTCTCATGTGTTTACGATAATTTAGATAAACGTATACATTATATATATATATATATATATATATATATATATATATATATATATATATATATATATATATATATATATATATGTGTGTGTGTGTGTGTGTGTGTGTGTGTGTGTGTGTGTGTGTGTGTGTGTGTGTGTGTGTGTGTGTGTGTGTGTGTGTGTGTGTAAGGCTCCATGGCATTGGGACGCAATAAATGCAAACTCGCCTGTCTTGGAAAATACGAACTCTGTGTCAGAACATGTCATTATGAATACTGTAAAACACATATGCTAGTGTGCTCGACCCTGTCTTAAATGCGGCATTGGAGTCAAAACACATAATCAGCTTTGCCGGATCTTTTCGTGAATATTACGCAGCTTCTGTTCCTGCTAAGATACAAATATTAAAACAATTCATTGACGGACGCCTTAATTAGGGACGGTTTCCTCTTTATATAAACGTACCCATAGTTGCACTGGATCAACTTATTCCACCAGCTGCTGGAACAGCTAATGCATCACTTGGACAGCAACGTGCCAAGCACCGAAAGCGCTTCGGTTGTCATCGGATAATGGTTTTGTAAATAAATCGGCACGCTTTCTGCATACTTCCTAACAAATACATCCATAAACTCATGGCAATTGTGTCTGAAATTCAATTCGTCCCAAATAAGTTCACACGATCCATCGTTGCGTATTGAACCAACTCGCATGGAACAGTTTGGAGCATAAAGTTAATAATTTTACACCTAAAGAGCGTTTATGTATCACTGATATGGGTTGTGCTATATATATATATATATATATATATATATATATATATATATATATATATATATATATATATATATATATATATATATATATATATATATATATATATATATATATATATATATATATATCGGATATGGTTTGTCTGGACTTAAAAACGTTGTTCATAATATCCTGACAATGGGTGATGGGATGCTATTGAAAGTTTCAGTCACCGACGTTGTGTTCGTTATAAGCATTCAGACGTATTTTATGCAAAACCCCATGAGATCCGTCAGCAGTAACACGAAATTGTAAATCAGCCCTTGTCAAATAATAAGTGTGCCTTAGCAGGAACAGAAGCTCATAGAGAAATTTATTTCTGTACAGTCATAGTCAATATATCTTTCCGAAAGGAGTCGGCGTAAATGACATCAAATCACCCATCACTGAGCAAAATGTCAACCTGCATTTTGTCAGACTGACGTATGTGCCCAATAATGTCAAGCGTCTTGTAAATTTGATTCAAACTTTTGAGTTGTTTATGTTCGGCAACATCCATTACTGATATTCTCTTATCCCTGGGCAGCTTCGCTTCTGCATCGTGGAATATTATTTTGTGAAATAAATGCTGTCAATTGAGTTCGAATTCCATTTCTATATAATACCCTCAAAACATTTGTTTAATTGATGTGCTTTTGAATGTGTTCTGGATTACAGCTATAACATTCGCGAAAATCCTCTACTTTTTCTTGCACCATATTATATAAATCTTTCTTCTTTTCCTCGTTATCTTGAGATAGATTTTTGTTCCATTTCTAAAGTCACTCCCAAATTAATCAATTTATCAACGTGCTCCAAATATGTCTCTGAAAACACTTATATTAATTTTGAACGTCTTTGATAAATCTTTATGATGCATTTAAACGTTACCGCTATTTCAGTTTTTCTGTCACATACTTTATATTCCAGTCTTTTGGTAAATTAATACAACTGTTAGAGATCTCCATAAATTCCTTCAAAATATTTTGAGAAACAATCTAATTTTCTTTTCCATGTTAATGATCATAGCAACTCTAATACTCAGAGTACTTTAATATAAAAGGAGATTTCTCCGTCCAAACAGTGCCTGTTGAATTAGTTCCTCGAACTTACTTGCACACGACTAATTGAAAGCAGATCCATGTCAAATTTTATGATCAATTATTGTTGTACGGTCGATATCAGTTTCAGATACGATTCAAAGATTATGCGTGCCACGTATCCATTACTCATGTTGACTTTACAATCATCAAATTAACTTTCATTTCCAAAATTCACCAGCTCAAGACTCGGTTGTCTCCCTACTTATTACAGACAACTTTACTCCGACACTTGGATTCGAACCAATAATATTGTGTCTAAAAGTGAGAAGTTTTAGCTGTGGCGGCTACTGACTATTAGATGGTAAATGGAAATCCACGTATTTGGCGGTAATATATTTATTGGAAAACAGATAATGGGACTCTCCCGATAATATGCTAATATCGATAAATAGATCATTACTAGTTATGCATATCCACAGCCTGGTGTAATGGTGAGCATATATACTAATTCTAGGCTTACCGGACATTTTTAGCTTGTTCACTTGAAATATTTCAGCTATATTTCGATATTAACAGGGCTGTTATAAACGGTGCAGATTAGATTAAAATAGCATATCTCTCTCTGCATTTTGCTGCCCGTAAGATCAACTGTTTAGACAAAATCTGCACTGGCCATTTTATCGCAGCGTGGATATTATAAAGTGTGATTATCGATCAAAACAGTACTGCGTTTTCGTGGCGAGTTTAATGTAGCCTGGGAGTATTGATCCATCCAGCTGCTGCTTTGGTAACAAGGATACTGTATGCTGCCTCCAAAACGTGGATTCATTAATACTAAACATTTACGGGGTTGCAAATAGTATATAGCTCGCTTGTCAAGTCATGTGACCATAGAGGCTGTGGCTTGTAACAGCGACTCCAAAAGGGCAAAAAGGGCGAAACGCCCAGTCTGATGCTATTGGCGTCGAGTTAATTTACTACGTGCTTCTTTTCTACCCAGTTAAAAACTCTCAAAACTGCTGGCTAGTAGTGAAACTAGTTTTGATTCTATTTTTTTACTTTGGAGCTGTGTGGATTTAACAAGTTTGAGGCGATAATCTTCCTACTAACTTGCTTCTGCAAATTGTAAAGTCTGCGTCATTACACGGGTTGTCGTCTTCCCCTGCCATTTCGTATAATTTTGCCTATTCATTCTGTATATTTCGTTGGACGCTGTAATGAAATTAAGGTATTTGGATTCACATAGTTTATTTTTTTAGCTTATTGGGGGCCCCGAGTGGCCGAGTGGTCTAAAGCGCTCACTGTTACGGATCACAGCCATCTCACCTCTGTCTGCGTGGGTATGTGAGAAAGCTTGCCGGTGTATTCTCGTGGGTCGGTGGTTCTTTCAGGGGTTTTCCCGAGCTCTTCCTCCACCACTTATACTGGCCGCCATGTATAGCCTACATTATGCTGAAAATGGCGTTAAACCCTTTAACAACGACAGCTTCTTTATCTGTCGTTCCATTACCAGGTATACTAATGTAGGGGGGCACCCACATCAATTCTACTGTGTTATTGTTTGCTCCAGAGTTTTAAGTTTCAAGTAGATTTCTCTCAGTCAGTTTAATCTGCTGAATGAGTTACGTGATTCTTAGGCTTGCAGCAGAATAAGTGAGTCGATACTTATAACTGCCTTTGAAGTCTGGGTGTATTGTATCTATTAGATTGCTTGATTAATGGCCCAAAATTCAACTTCATATATGGAACAGTCATCAGCTAGCTTCGCCCCAAGTTTTATGCTTTCCTCAGGAATATGTCCAAAATAATTGCTGTTGTTCGTGAATTAAGGTAGTGAACAGGCCATTCGGTCTTGTACGACTGGTTAATGTCGACTTCTTTTTTCTTGTCTACAAGTTTCAAGCAATCACTTATTCTATGGTACATCAAATGGTGGGATGATACGATTAATTGCAAGCGTTCATCTGACATGATAACACGTCAATGTTTTTGAGAGTTTGCAGATGTGCAACATATTTCCACATACATTCTGTCACGGTTCTTTGCAAACTTTCCACGACGTTGGCTAAAATTTCATGATTTCCATTCATTGGGGTTTTTTATTCTTTTTGAAACGTTTGGTTAAAAAATTTGGTGACTTTGTCAATTTTCCATCGCAGAGGGCGTCGACCACTTTCTTTTACGACGATTGTTAAAGCTTGCACTAACTCTGAACTTGTTTTCGCTATCAAAAGATCCTTCCAAGCCTATTTTGAAAAGCACCGCAATGACATAAAACTAATGTATGTAACCTCAATTGTACAAAGCTAGCGAGAGACAGCCGCTAAATCTGAACTTTTCCTTTCCGCTATTCGGCGAAGAACGTGACGATCTTGTCCTCATCGCTGTTTCTATATATTTCATTATTTTTCAAACAACATTCATGCGTCTTTTTGAATGATCTTTTTTTTTTTTGCAACGGGGAATTTTCAGCTCCAGATGAGTAACGTAAACATTATTTAAAAAATTGGCGTTGTGGGCGACCATATTGTATATCAGATCGATACGTTTTCATTTTTATTAAGGACTAACCCAACTTCATAGGAAGTCTTTTGATGAAAATCCCTTGTGGATATGACGTTAAGTTCAGGAGGAATATCGATAACAAAAGTTTAAGATGACTGCGCTGATGGCCATACTGGATGTCAAGTAAGTTTTATTTTTTTATTTTTAATTTTTTGGATCAGCTCGTCAGCATAACAAGTATTTTATTGCAAAACCCCTGATGATCTGAGCATCCATTCAAGATTGTCAAGACTGCCATTGTCACAGCAACATTTGCATTGAGGATCAACCAAGCCATGACATCTTAATAGTGTGTCTAAAGTTTTATGTCAATCCTCGAAGTAGTTTAGGAGGATTTGCGATACCTTGCATCAGTTAACCGACGGACGGACGTAGCATGACGGACGATAGATGTCAGATCACGATCCCGTAGACAAATATGAATTGTACTTACCTACCCGGTCCGCCAGAAGTCGCCGCTGCATACATAGAACTTCCGGCAAATACATAGAACGAGCGATCGACAAAAGCTGTCACTGCTTCTGATTGTGCATACATATAAGTGCATGTGTTCACATGCGCGTGTGTTCGATGAACTTTATTAGTTATCTTAGATTCACATCTTTTTCATAGAATGGTTGTTTTCATTATTTGATGGTGGTGTTTTGAAAAAAAAATGTGTACAAGTGGATTGGTAGCCCTAGATGTGATTGAATGATAAGGTGATCTAGTTATACGTGTATAGATGAGAACATTTTATTTAGTCGAAGAAGCCAGAAAATTCAGCAACTCACTCAGTGATAACATCACATATCAGATGGTGACTGTATGTTTATCATCCAGTTTCATTTCTTTCGTTAATTATGTAATTTGTTCAAAGATACGAAACGCTTATTACGTCACTGACAATCAGAGGTGAAGCAGAACAGCAACCTTAATTTTTGTAGATATCCACATGGTGCATGGATAATATTTTTTCACTTTCTCAGTGAAAATAATAAGTTTGTTATATGTTAAATGTTAAAATGTTACAACTTGTGATTTAAATGGAAACAAAGTCATGCAATATTAAACCGTTTAATTGTAATGTCTTCAGCATATATATATATATATATATATATATATATATATATATATATATATATATATATATATATATATATATATATATATATACTATGCATATTTTTGAGTTTGTATGATGTCTGTGTAAAGTGTATTCCTTAGGATAATATAAGCAATCTAATTTTTTAAAAAGTCACAGCATTACATCCACCATTATTGTATAAAATAAGATTTGTTTATTTTATGTAATAATGGTGGATGTAAATTCGTATGTCTGCACACATTTTCCACATGTTTCAACATTTATCTGTAGATTAGCAATCTTTTAAGTTTGTTTTACTTGGCACTTAGAGAGCTGTTTCACCTTACTTTTAAATGGTGGAAAGGTGATATCTATACCTTTTGGAGTGGTTAGGTCTGATGTCAAAAATACCCTATCTGCTAAAATGACATCGCCTTCCTCACATAGGTATAAAATGCCTAACAAGGTAGTAATTTGCTTGTCTCACTAATTTGCACCGCTTTATCAAAATGTTTCGTCTTTCCGGAATAAATGTGAAAAGGTAACTTCTTATACACCTATCCACTGATTACTTTGATTAGATCAAATACAATAATGGATTTTTTTTCGTATCATTGTAATAGTCAAACAGATCAACTCTCGCTCTATATGTCATGTTACCGGAAGTTGGTTTAACAGGGTCCTCCGAAGCAAAAGAGTGCTGCCTTAAGAGTAGATAAATCGCGTTTTGACATTCGTTTATAAGCTCTTATGATCAATGACCAGAGAACCAATAAAAACAATTCATAGGAAATAATAAAAAAAAATTCGATTGCGTTGTTTTTGTTGTTGTTGTTGTTGTTGTTGTTTGTTTGTTTTCATTTCTTATTTCTTTCCATTTTTTTTTTATTTTTTTTTAAAATAAGAAAGTTTTTTCTCGTTCATATGAAGAATACCTCGGAGGGGAGTGGCAAATCGTGTTTGAATAAATTTATAATCAATTCTTTTCAACACACATTACGGCAGACGGGCCATACGAGTCTTAATCCGTGTGCGAGAACGCATGTATGGATGGGATAGTCCGGAAGAGACTAAAATCACGAACTGTGCAGAATTCCGCCCTGATGCTAGTGGTATGACACAGCGCGGATATCACGTGATCCAAGTTAAATTCCAACATTTATCCCCGCATTAGGTATATCCCCAATTAGGGCAGAACAGTGGAGCCTGCATGGTTTACGTTGCCAAAAATGAAGCTCTCCGAGATTTGCCAGAGGTTTTTCAGTGAGTCGAAATTTAGTTTTTGCTTCTACCCCAAGAATGTCCACTGGTTTCTCATCCCCGCCGTAAGTAACTGCATTACAAGCAAATTTTACAGTACATATATTATGATGGTATGAAAACAGGATACTGAGTGAGCATACAGCAAGTTTTAATTTTCAATTTCCGACCTATAACTGCATCAGAACAAGCTTGTTAAACACTTGCGTGTACTTTAGAGAATCTTTGTGTGTGTGTGTGTGTGTGTGATTGGATTTTTAACGTAGCTTTATCAATTTTTCAGTCATATCGCTACGATGTCTGCAGTGTGGCAGTTTATTGTGATGTCTAGCACTGGGACATCGTGCCTCAGACATGTAGCATGTCCCACTCAGTCACATTATCCTGATACCAGGCCAACCAGTCCCAACACTAACCTCTTAATGCTTAGTACCATTTTTATAAGTCTTTGATATGACTCGGCCGGGAAGAATCTTTTTGAAGAATGCACATAAAGAGTTTTCAATAAGATCAGTATCGATTACGTTTTCTAGGTAGCATCAAAGACGTAATAAATAGGAAATTATAGAGATACTGATGCGAGTATCAAGGAACGAAATGGAGATGAAACAGGAAGGAAAGTAACAGCGAACGTAGAAATAAAGTAATAAATATTTTAACAACATCATGTCATTTAAGTAATATTTATCATATTACCTGGTTCAGTTACATTATTTTGGATATAATTTTTCGAATTTCTAACCTTGGCGGATTTCATGGAATATAGTAATATCATGCATTTGTATATACTCGAACCTTTCCAAAACATAAGAGTTCATATATGTATTTCCTCGCAACAAATAGCACTGGCATTGTAATACAAAGTAATACTCTTCTTCCAGCACACAGCTGAAACAGATGTCTGGTTACAGTAGGCTGGATTGTAGTCTTCCGTCATTAGATTTCAATATGTAAAGAATGGGCAGACAGTTTTATTTTACAAGGGCTCTTTCAAGCTCATTTCACAGTAACCCCATCGAAATGCTCTTCATACCTAAAATTAGACGGTACATTTCTAAATAATGTGTCCCCATTTTTTGTAAACATCAGTAAGCATCTTAACATTTCTTCTTTGAATTGACATTTTAATTACTTCGTTGGTAACAACAGTTTCTTCTTAAACCATTCGAGATGCACCAAGAGACTTACATACGATCATAAAATCTTGATTTTTCCTTAAAGAAATCTTGCCTTATATCTGAGGGAATATTCAGGATTTCTTAAACGTTAAAGTATTCCTCAGTTCTCTTCTCAAGAATAAAATGGTTTCCTTATGTTACAGTTCAAACTAAAGAGGTACTCTGCATCCTTTCAAGTGTCTGTACCTATGAAATAGATATTGATATTGGTGTAAGATATCATAACCAAGATATATTAAATCTCCGTTTCAGGAGAAATTTATGAGAATTTTATTGAAACCATGGCCTGGTATATATTTTATACTTTAAACAAAAAAAGAAAAGAAAAACAAACGGTCTCACGTCAACATAATCTTTCCGGGAATCTTCTTTAAACAATATCTGATTCCATAGGTAAAATGTCGCGACTAACGTTTTCTTTGATAATACAGTCCTGTGCAAAATAGGAAACTGTGGATTAGAACTAACAAATTCCTTATAATTTTTTCCAACCACATTTACCCGCCTTGGATAGCATTCTTACAAAGGGGAATCCTATTCTTATTTAAAAATATGAACTTAAAATAGTGATTTAATTTAATCACGTAGAAATTACATAAAGTCGACCATTGTTAATATATTCCTGTCTGTTTCTAGGGTTAATCATGTTCATTTAAAGTTCTGTGTATAACATATGGGTAAGAATTGTGTCGCCGCATATGACAACGTGTTTGCATGCATCCAACCAGAGCAACGGTTACATAATTGGTAGCAGACGTACATGGATCGCCCCAGCTGGAACATATTCGGACCGTTCTGACAATGATCGGAAACGCATTCAAAAAATACTGCAGTAGCTGCTATTCCATATACATGAACCATTTTTGGCACTTAACATGTGCACAATATACAACATCATAGTGTTCATTACGGCAACTTGTCGACTGAGATGACCTATTCTTGGACGAAACATTTACACGTTTCTTTACTCAATTGTTAACCTACTAGAGAACTTTCTTTAACTGTACTTGCGCTAATAATTCTACAAAAGTATCATAATGCTTTGACTGGCGTACTTTAGAGTATGGCTAGTTGTACGCCATTTTTATCATTTTTGCCCTTTTTAAAGCTCTATCAAATCATAAAAATAGTTTTGTTGCGACTACTGTCCAGAGATATAGGTAAGCAGCTCCACCGCATTCGATCATCCACGTTCTGAGTTCTCAGTTTAGTCATTCTTTAACTTCCCTCATGACTGTTGTTTATAATAACTTTATTGACTTAACGTCAACATCTTGTCCAGGTCGCTTCGACGTTGGTTGCTTATTCTGAAGCTTTACGCACTTATGGTTTCAGGCAAATGAATCAGTTTGCGCTTCATAGG
>JAECUM010023440.1:37500-66647 GCA_016617855.1 Megalonaias nervosa
CCTTCAGTCTTTTTGTTTTATATCCTGTCCGTGGGAACAGTTTAGGCCAGTAAAATATATTTTAAATTTGAAAAGTGGTTTAGAACTATCATATATTACCCACTCGCATAATTTAGGTGTTAACCAATTCTAAAAGAAAACAAATAGTAGAATAAAAAGTATAAGAAATATGAAGTTATCACGAATTACGACCTGATGTAAATTGGCTGAACCGCCTGTCTGCATCACAAGTGAATCACAATCTTAACTATTTTTAATATGGTAAATATATTCACCTAGCAACCTAAATTTGTCTTGATGTAAAATATGGGAGAAATATATGATCTTCAACCGGTTCAAACTTTGGCAATTTTAATACCTTAATGAAATTACATTAAGGATATTTCGTACTTTTTCGTAAAGTTCTTCTTATCTCAAGACATTCATTTGTAGAGCCTAGTACAACACAATTTTACAACAATAACTTAATTTGTGTTTGTGATGTTTGATTCCTTGTAATGCAAAAGTAAATGTGTTTCGAAAAGACATCTACTCCAATAATTTTAACAAGAAATCCATCTTAGCAGTTTAATTTACTACTCAAATTTAATGCACAGCAGTGTGTACATATCCGTACTAAACAAAGGTCTATTATATTTGTAAATTCAGGCTTTCTTAGCTTTTGGCTGGTGTTTCTTGGAGAAGAGAAAATCATGCAAGACGAACATATTTGGAAGCAGACCGGCCCTATATAGGTAATTATTCTTTTGTTGAGAAAAAAAGCAAGAGATATGTAGCGCTAAAAGTAATCTCAGCTACGCGGACTTATATTCCAACGTATAAAGTCGTTTATGCATTAAATAGCATAGTAACCAGCGGGAAGTGTCGCACAGTCTCGATTAGTTTCTACTTCTTAAAGCTATGGGCTTAAAACTAAGCTTGAAAACAATCTTAATATTAAATGTATTAATCTGTTGGATCATGAAAATAGCTTCCTCCCACAGATATACCTTAGTTACTGGTAACATATCTGAGTCAGTAATTTTTCATTCAAAATTTCATGTTTCACTTAATCACCCTCATTTTGATCTTGCCTTCTTGAAAACTGCAAAACATGTACAAAAAATTTGCTAAACCTTATGCTGAAAATTATTTTGGTTTTACGCATATTTCTTACGGAAACAATATCTCTTAAAGACGAAATACATATAATATGTATTTATTATTTATTTCAGTATTTATTTATGCAGGGTAGTTAATCTTCTTGATGGTGGAATCAGGGACAGATGGGGAACGAGTTTTATTCTCAGCGCTATGACCACACTGGTCATCTACCTCACATACAGAACACTTGTGTCGGATAATTATCCACTGTGGGCTAGAGGTATTGTTAATTCTTTTCCTCCTAACATATCTGCCTCGCAACTACAGACACTTTAAAATATGGAACAATAATAAAAAGCAACGCAAACACAAATTCTTTTTATTCACACGCACAGCCTCACAAAGAAAGAATAAATGACAATTATAGAATTCAACTACAAATCTAAACTTTTCCAATTTTATTCTTCCCAATGACATGATAAGTAATACGTACGAAATGTATATATTGCGCAGGAACTGCGACCACGTTATATACACGTATACCTAATTATTGACTTGTAACCTACGAATGCCGAGTGTTAAATATGGAAGGTACATGTGAATCAGATAGCCATGGGTTCGAGTAGTCATAAATTCCACGCCTTGTTGAAAGATCCAAAATTAATAATAACATCACCAATAAAAATCATTGGTTCTCATTGAACTGCGTGGTCGCAGTTAAAAGAAACAGAAATCTTTTAAGTCATGGTATAATAGGTCTTCCTGTAGAACGCAAAAATCAAACATTTTTCTTCCAAACCAGATTAAACATATATCACCACCCTTTCATCTTTCTATCCCTTCTTGGTCGTTACGCCGTAATAATTGTGAGTGCCGCTTTATAACAGGCGCCTTTTTAAAACGGCACCTCCATTTCGCGATCCTTACAGTGTTCTGAAAAGGCACTGGGTATAACCTCACCTGGTCAGAAAACGGTATTATGCTATCTCGAAACCTTACGTGGTTCTAAGACTTCAGTGGAAGGAGTCGTAACCAATCAGTTATCCTTTAACTTCACCTTGCCCTAAAATGCTCTGTGCCGTTTCACGACCTTGCCTGGTCCTGAAACGGCCTTGAGGCACTTAAAAGCAAGAAATTTAATAATTTTTGTCCGTCAAGCCCTGTTATGTTGTACTTTGATGCCCAATCCGCGCCTTGTAGAATGTATCTTATTTAGCCTTCTATGGGTGTTATAAACAGTTAAATAGATCTTTATTTCCATTTCCATAATCAAAATCATACCTTAAACTTACTCAAATAACATATCTATATACAGCTTCTTTAAATAACCAACGAGCTACATCGAAATAGTTTGTAATATACATAGCATAGTCCGTAATATTCTACATACAAATGCTTGTTATGTAAGTATTGTTTAGATATTTTAATACATCTTTAACTTAGTTCCGGACATTATATTTCCCATTGAGCTAGTTCGCATGAGATAATTACAGTAAATAACGGGACTGTGAGGTTTTGAAATCTTTTGGGACCAGATAAAGTAAATAGAATATGTTCGACAGTGCTGTTTCAGGACCAGTCATGATCCTATATGGGTATTGCGCCGATTCAGGAACTACGGCAATTGCTCGATCTCGAAACATTACAGTGCCGTTTCCGCACCAAGTAGGGAAGTGAAACGGGGTGGCCGTTTTGCAACCTTACCACATCCCGCACGGCAACGGGCTGTTTCAAAAAGGCACTTAGTCACAAAATGGCGCGTAACAATAATATAGTGGCTCCTCCTCTACATTAGATGACCCCAATATTACTGCAGATCTACCCCTGTGTGGAATCTGTCAAGTCTAGAATGTGATGTTTAATATACCCTTGAAACTGCAAAGAGTATATATTTTTGGTAATTTCGTCCATCCGTCAGTTTTTGTTTTCGCATGATAACGTTACATCTATTAAACGCACCTTCACCAAACTTTGCAGACGGCTGGTCCTTGGGGTAAGAAAAAAAGCAAAACAACACGCCAAAATGACTATGATTTATAAAAGAGTTTCCACATGATCAGTTTGGTTTTATTTTATACACCTTCACTGAACTGTAGGGATGACTTGGACCTGGGGCAAGAAAGATACATTTTTAACGGGCTACAAAAAGGTCAAAGGACAAGATCACTGTGTCTCAAACAGTTAAGTGATGCAAATATATATTTTAAAGAATACTTTTGTTCGAGTCAGAAGGTTAAAGGTGAAGGTTATGCCTTCAGTTTTATTTGTTTTTCAGTAACTAAACTTTGTGCTTGTCACTCACCTGAGCAAAAATTATTTTGGGAAACAATACGTCAAGGTTAACGCGATCCAAGGAACAAATACACTGCAATTATGTGTAATATCACAAGTTACAAACCAATTAGCTTTAACAAACTGCATAAACAGATTGCTTCTGTGCAGAAAAGGAAATGTACTGACTATATGGTCAAACAACAAAAAGCAGGAGAAGAGAAGAAAAAGACGTTTATGACAGATAACGTCTGCTTTGTACTTCATGGTAGGGTCAAAAGAGCATTATGTGATATAAAAAAATGATGACTGTGCATCCCTATAATGCAGAGTGTACAGTGATCATTTTAGCCAACGTTGTTGGAAGTAAGTAGGCCAAACTGTGCTTTTGATATTCCACTGCGACCTTCGAGAGAAAACAATTTCTTGTTTGCACTTAAAAGGTGTTGTATTTAATCTGATTTTGCCGAAGCTTGCTATGTTGCTGTAATTTCAATTGCTATGAATCGACCGAATTTTCTGCAATCTGATTGGATACAAATGGTGACGTGATAGTAATCAAGAATCTTTTTTACATCGGTAAATTCGGCGGACTACGTTTGGTTTCCAGTTCCAGGTAATTGTATGTGAAACTCTACCTATACCAATATCTTACACCATAACACTAACATGCCCCACCCACCCACCTTTGTGATTCCCGACCAAAATGTGCAACCTCCCGTTAGAAGTTAAAACACTGTAATTGCACAGTCATTCCTGCATTCCAACACTCACCCCTTTTACCAAAGAAAGCATATGGCAGGCTTTACAAACCAGTCGGGAGAAATTATTGCTGTTTGCTTCGACAATGTTTCGCCGGCTATTAGTAAAGGTCAGGGTCATATGTCGAGCAAGGGATCTCACTACAACTGGACAGGAGTTTGCTTTTACAAGATCGAATTGCGTACAAAGCAAGAACAAAGAATACTATAACAATACGTGTCATACTCAAGCGTAATTTTAGAAGAAATGAATACGCTTGTTTAAATAGCATCAACCAATTCTTTAAAATATTAAAATAATAATCATAACAATATATCACTGGCAATATCCGCTCTGATACTCTCCCCTACATTACTATATAGGCTATGTATTCTGTCGCACTGAAGAGGCTAATGAAAGAAAACTTCGATTTGCCTAAAAGTGAATGTTTTTTTTAATGAACCAACAAGATCTCTAACTGGTTTGCTGTAACATAAGAAATCTCTGTGCGTCAGTGTGTATGTGTGTTCATGGGTTAACCGAAGCAACAATGCAAATTCTTGCTCATGAGTTGAGCTGAACTATGTTCCTGCTGATCCTATTACGAAATGTCATATAACTAATTTGAAATCGTACTTAAATTAATGCTACAGATGGTGGATTTTGTATAGGAACGCTAGTATTATGTTGTGGCTATAGCACATTGTCCCTTGGATAGTTTTACCAGATTCATATTCCTGAATATTTAATATCGAATGAGAATATTTAAACTCTAAAAATAACGAACCTAAAGTATTCATTTGTATCTCAAAAGTATCTTGAATAATTGAGCACAACCTCACAAAGGCAACGTTATTACCAACGGCAGAGTTGAATTCCATTTTGAAATATGTATATTTTACATTTTACCATAATGTGTTTATCTGTGTCTTTATTGAACTGTTCTAAAATTAATAGCTCCATTAACTTTGTAACAGTATCAAACACTGTCGAAACATATTCTGTAATAGATGTTCGACTCTGCACATGGGTAGAAACGGAGCAGATTACATAAGGTACTTCAACATTTAAATACCCTCCTCACTTAATCCGTTGATATGTTGCAGAAAGAAACAAGTCAATCTAGTAGGCACATCTTTGTCTGACATATAACTCCTTTAATCAGCTGATAAGCATCTACAATATTTAACAATACCAGTTTACTTTGTGAGCAGCTAATACAACAGCAGGTATATGCGCATCAAAATCTTGCTGAATAAATTTATGGTCTTCTGACCCGTAATCGATCAAGGTTTTATTTTCCTTTGATGTGTCTCCGTTCTTATTCTTCCAAAATCTGGTGTCACAATGTGATCTGTAATTTTTCCCATAGAGTCATTATTGTCACCTTTAATGTGTAATTATCAACAATGTTGAATGTCTTGTGCGTGCCATTAGCTAGGTTCCTGTAGGAAACACGGTACTAATTTTATGGAAAAATGGGAACCAGCCTGGAAATGGGTGAACATACAATAGAGTATATATGGGTTCGGCTGGCCAGGATTGGTTAATAATGGAAGTTATATTTTAGGAAAAAGAATCTTTTGAGAGCTTATCCTAGTTGTAAGTGAAAAAATACAGACATTGTTTTATTGATGGAATTTCAGTCCTTTAACAGTCTTGAATTTGTTCACTAATTACTAAAATTAGCACCTGACTCTTTGGTACGGAATTGAAAGCACATGGTTCAAACACATGCATGTCCAGAAAATGCCGCGGATCATTTTCTTTTCTCTACACAGAAGCTGACATCCAGGTTTCATCTATACTGATAATTATAGGTTTGATCATGAGCTATCAGAAATTCTAAGTTATTGAATTTTTAATATCATGGTGTTTGCATAGGTTTGCTATGGGAACTGAATTAGTACCGTGAGTCCTGTACTTGTTAAGTTGCAGTTAATATGAAGCACATCATCGGAAGTACAATTGCATAAGAAGTAAAATTATTATATCAAGGCTGGAGTCCGCAAAAGAAGAGTTTGTGTCGTTTTTAAAATCAGTTTAATGTTACTTCAATAAGTGAACCAGTTTAGTTTCTTTATTTCGGTTTAAATTAGATTAACATGAAATTGGCTTTATTTGGCGCCAATGGAATGAGCCTCTCTTTACTGTTTTCCAAACTAACATGTGTTCTGTGTTGTGTGTTGATTTCTCTCTCTCTCTCTCTCTCTCTCTCTCTCTCTCTCTCTCTCTCTCTCTCTCTCATATTTTCATTTCCACTACAATACAATATTTACAGCTCTGGTATGTTCCATTTCGAGTTTGCATTTCCTCTATCAATTTTTCATTGTCACATAAATAACATTTGACAACTGGTTGAACCTCTGGTGCATTTTACTTCTGACATCCATTTCCTTCACCTAGCCTCCAGCTTCGAGGAAATCTCAGATATTTGCTCTTTTTCAGTTTAATTTTAATTTCTATTAAGGCCGTCAAATTAAAGGACTAAATAATAAATTGCATCTTAAAATCCGTATATCTACACACTGATAAAAGTGTATTGGTAAATTTACTTCATTCATTTAGTGTAAAAAAAAATCTTCTAAAATCAAAAGCTTTTCGGTTAAATGTGTGGTAAATATTTGTTAAAAAAAAATGTTTTAATGGTGTTTTAACATTCAACATGATAAAACAATTCTGAAAGGAAAAATGCGTGCTCTGCACTTTCCATACCTTCTTTGAATGGAAAGAGAGAGATGCCTAAATGTACATCAACGTATATGTGATTTTCATTACCACTTTTTTCGCCACAGTTTATAGACAGGCTAGTAGATTTTTACATTGTCTCTGCCTTTCACCTTTCTTGTCTAGTTTATATCAATCTCATGTTAACACTCCTAATTTATTATTTTAATGCAATTTGCCTGGACATTCTATGGATTGCAGTGGCTTTATGATATTTTGTCTGTGTACCATTTGTTTCTTACTAATAACGTTTCGGGTGTACTTTGTCTTTTTCCTGTGTTATTTCGCATATCAAGTATGTCCATTTCTATTTTGTTTTCTTTTGTTTTCTTTTGTTCTGCCCTTTCTGCCATTTGTTAATCTTCTTCATTAGTCAAGTATGGTTAATAATGTTAAGAATAATTCTATATTCCGCTGGTCTAATGATTATAAATTTTAATTTTGTATGCTCTCGTATCTCTAAACGGGATTTGAAATCAAAAATGGAAGTTCCAGTACTCTCACAGCTACTCTACTAATACCCATTTCTAGTGACTATACATCAACTACACCACCTGATCTTTCACTAAACTTGACATATCCAAGACTTAATATCTCTATAAACATATCTTGCATATTACTTACTTTCAGCCTCGGAGCCAACTTTGAAACTAGAATCTCTGAATATTTAATCCAATTTAATTTCTTTCTCTTTTAGGATTGTTATTAATTTGTACATGACCTTGATCATCAGTGTATATATATATATATATATATATATATATATATATATATATATATATATATATATATATATATATATATATATATATATATATATATATATATATATATATATATATATCCTGCAAAATCTGCAAAACCTCTTGCAATATTGACAGTATCGTCAATTGCAGATACAATGTCCGTAAAACAATCATCTTTTTCTCACAAAGGACTTTTTTCATGTACACATGTATGTATCTGTGTATCTATTTATGTATGTATCTATGTATGTATCTATGTATATCACTTATTAATGGCCAAAGACGATTCGATGACTTCAAATCGAAATGTGCATTCGGATCGCCTCTATCGGCATTATGTGTTATTTTGATTACTTTCAAACATTAATTTCTTAAAGGCGACATATTATAAGGAACGTGGAAGTTCCGTTGTCCCTCTTAGACACGTCGCCTAAGAAGACGAAGACAGGTCAGTGCTGAGAAAAATCACAGTGAGAAAACAATGTTGGTTCGTTAACTCTATAACAGTTGTTTGTTCTTATTCACTTGTGCATGTGGCAAAAGTTGTGACAAATTTTATTTTAGGACCCCGATAATACTCACCTGTTCATTTACACAATTATAAAGCTGACCCGGTTTCCAGAAATTCAATAATTCGTTGCTAAAGGACAAAATACATATAGAAAAGGCAAAGAAAATTAGAAGAAATAAAGTTCCTCTATACTAGCTACTATTATTACTGCTACTACTATTAATAATAATAATAATAATAATAATAATAATAATAATAATAATCAATTATTCTTTGAAATCCTTTTGTTAGAAATTGGATCTTTCACATCAGAAAATTCTTCTTATAAAAATATGTTTGTTTATATATGAATATGTGTGTGTATGATTATGTGCATGTTTTTGTTCAGAAATATGCCTGTATATACATGCTCTAATATTGTTTTATAGAAATGCTAATATTTTCATAATTATTATTTGTTATCTCGAGTATATACATATATTTATTTTTCTATTCTCCAATTTCTCTCTTCTTCATTACCGCCCTTCATTTCGTTTTTTTTTTTCATCTCACAGTGAGGAAAAATATTGTGTCGAACTATATACATGTTTGTCTTATGGTTGAAATATTGTACAAATATATATCTATTACGTGAATGTATCATCTATCGATAAAACCTCAAATAAAACTAATGCATTTTTTAGGAGTGAGTGTCTCTGCATTATGCAACAAAATTTAACATCAAATACAAACTTCACAATTCTGTTCATAATGTGCGCTATTCTGATTAATTCCACCATTTTCATACTATATGATATTTTTTTTCAGACGGCATTTCATTTATTTTTTTTACGTTTTACTGGCTTTTATACACCTTGTATAATGTGTTGCTTCTGATCACGAATATAGGTTAAAGGATCAATATCAAATCAGTTATCACTATAACCTATAGTGTTTTATGAATTTTAGCCATCTTTGATAAAATCGCTGATAGTTCACAAGTATTTTTAATATTGTTAAATTGTTCTTTTTAACAGCGTGATCATTGTGAAATGGACTTCACTGCCAATTTTGTCTATAGTATTTTCTTTTACAGTCTACTATGGTCTCGTCTCTTTTCTTTTGCAAATATCCATCACACTCCCTGCGGTATTCTTTATTGACTGCGCACCGGTTTCTCATAAATTATATTTTACAGCATTTGCAATAATTGAAGCTAAACCGTTTCACGGTTTATAGTTTCAGTCCTCTTTATACTAAAGCAATTCATTTTCAAGTTATGTTTAACTACACAAAGTAACATAACAACATCACCTGCAACTTAAATTTTTAATCGTATTTAGTTGACTTTACACTTCCATTACAATTAAATGTAATATTACGAAGAGACACAAACGAAAATTATAAAATAATCAATTATTGACAAATCAACGATTAACTTTGCAAAAGCCAAAGGGTCCAAATATAACTGACATGGCAGGTAACTCGTGAAATGTTCACAAGAGTTAAAAAGAGCGAACGAAGAATATTTTTTCAAAAAAGACCAAGAAGCTGATATAGCTGTTGTGGCTGTCTATTTTAGTTTGTCTAAAAGTAAACCTCCAGTTATAAATGATGTTAAAGTTAAAAATGAGCAATTAACCAAATCGCGTCGACTGCAGCATGTACCAGAAATGCAAACACAGTAACAAAATCTTTCAACATTTTTTGTTGGCTAATATAAAGCGTATATACTCGATGAAAATATGTCGGCTGGAGCAAAAGCAAAAATATTTCAGTACAATTAAGCATACAGCACGAAACTTAGCTCTTATAGCGGAATAAAATATGGATTTGAATAAGGTATTGAGGTTTACAATTGGTACACCAATTGCTACACCATCAAGCATGGATAATGAAAAATTGAAAAGTTATTGAAAAGTTTTATGTATAAACTGGGGGATGTTGTATTATGTTGCACTATCGAACTCACTTACTTATCTTACATTGGTACTCCGGCTTGCTATTTGTCCCACTTGACGCTTATCAACAACCCTTATGATCTTTCATTTCCTAAGTGATCGTATTCATATCTGCAATCATCCCTACTGGAGAACCAAGCAACTGAACCCCAAAGAAGATAAAAAGCTCGCTCATATAGTGTCTATGATAATGAAATGATAATGATGATGAGATTAAATATTATTATTGTTATTATTATTATTATTATTATTATTATTATTACAGTCTTAATGGTACATGTGCAAGCGTTGGAAGTCACATTCTTGACACTCCCTTTCTTCGTGTGTCTGACTACACACTTTCGACTAGTTGGCGGAGTTGTCGGACTTTTGTATGCCCTTGTATGGTAAGAATTACCTTTCAGTTTCTTTTAGGATTCAATTTCTATTTACTAGTATAATAACTTATTAGAGAATGAAATTGAAGGATCGCCAGAGAAGAAATAGCTCCGCCTAGTCATTATGGTAGCAGAGTATGCTAAAATCAAACTTTTATTTAAGGCAAAAAAAAAGAAGACTGGAAAATAGAATAAATCCTTAGTATATTATTTAAATTTCATGAACACTGGAGCATAAATCTTGAAGTTATGACTATTTGAATTTGTTATTTTTATTGCTTTGGTCTTTTTGTTGTTAATCTGTTATGTTTTATGTGAGAACCTGAATGCTGGTCAACCCAGTTTGTACTCTGAACTGTCTGTTGCACGCTTGACGGGAGACGCCGCTTGTGTTTGCCTGATCAATGGAGGATGTGCCGTTTTCTGAGATTTACGCTGCTCACGCTTCTGCATTGCCTCTGCAGTTCTCCTCCATTCAGGATGGGTGAGACTCGATCAGGTGGGGCGATTCTCTGTGATATCTTCCTCAGATTCAAGGTCGGTTTTGAAGCGCTTCAAGGATGACTTGAAGATTGAAGAAATCTTTGAAGCATTTCTTCTGACGGCCCTGAGATGGCTTTTCCCTTTTTCAGTTCACCGTAGAAGATCATTTTTAGTACACATTCTTCTGACTTCATGTGTCCTGCCCATCTTTAATTAGTAGAGTGTGAATGCTTAGATTGCGTGGTCTTGTGATAACCCCAGTGTCTAGAACCCTGTCCTACCACCTTATCCTCATCAGTTTCCTCAGGCAGCCCATGTGAAAATGGTTTAGCATCTTGGCATGGCGTCTGTACACCGTCAAGGTTTGGCACGCATAGAGCAGGTTCAGTAACACAGTGACTTAGTAGACCTTAAGTTTTGTTTGTAGACTGATGCCTCTGCGCTCCCATAAATTTCTACGTAGTCTGTCAAATGACATGCTAGCTTAACCTTTCATCATCGATGTAGACTGCACGTGACTGTGCTGCCGGCATAGGTGAACTTGTCCACTTGTCTACTGTGAAGGTAACTTGAACATAAGGCTTTCCTGCTACAAGCTGGTCCATCGCCTCTGTCTTCTTGGTAATAATTGTGAGACTGAACTGGTCACAAACTGAAATGGCCCATACTGTGTTGCATGTCAGACTCCGACTTGACATTCAGGGAACAGTCGTCAGCAAATCGATCACGAACAGTCGCTTCTTGTGACTTCGTCCTTGCATGTAGTCTTCTCAAATTGAACAGCATGCCGTCAGTCCGGTATCTGATGTCGATCCCAGTGTCATAGTCAGGGAAGGCATCTGTAAGCATGGCGGAGAACATCATACTGAAGAGGGTATGGACCAACACACAGCATTACTTGACTCCATTGGTAACTGGGAATGATTCAGATGACTTGCCGGCATTCACAATACAAGCGACCATGCCATCATGGAATCGCCAAACCATTGCACTGCATTTCTCTGGCCAACTCAATTTTGCCATGATTTTCCAAAGGCCTCCAGGGCTGACTGTGTCAAAGGCGTTTGTCATGTCGATGTATGTCGTGTACAGTTTGGAGTTTTGTTACTGGCATTTTTCCTGGAGTTGATGAGCTGCAAACACCATGTTTGTGTCCCATCGTTATTTCCTGAAGCCACACTGACTCTCTAGTAAGAGGCTTGATAGATGTGATGCACAAGACGATTCAGCACAGTTATGTTAAGTATGCCACCAACTGAAGTAAGGAGATGCCCTGAAGGTTGTAACATGATTTTATGTCATCTTTCATATTGTACAAGTTGACGATGAATTCATTCTTTACTGCTGAGGTACACATTGACTGGAAGCGTTCAGTCAGTTTATATGCCATGTGCGGGCCCCAGGCTTTGTTCACATCTGCTCATCAGCCCCAGGTGCTTTGACATTGAACACCAGGTGGATTGCTTTCACAGTTTTAGTCAACTCTGGGGGATCAGCAAGTAATATAGTGATTTCCACTTAGGGCAGTCGACCAATTGCCTCTTCGCTGATAGATGAATGTCGATAGAGGATGTTGAACTTTTTTGCCCTTCTTAGTAGTATCTATTCTTTGTCAATTAGCAGAGGGACAGGGCACTCTCCGCACTGAGGATTAGAAATGTTCCCGATGCGTGTGTCCCTTAGATTATCTTCAAAGCATCACAGACGTTCATCTTATCATTCATGTCTGCATAGGACTGAATCTCATCTACATTATTGCTTAGCCACGAATCTTGCGGTTCTCTGGGTTTGCCTTAGACAGTCCACTGATGTTGTAAATTAATTTTTAGAAGATGAGGTTCTGTCCTCTAGATACGCCTTATGTAGCCAATGTTTCTCATTCAGAAGTTTCTGAATGACAGCATCATTTACATCAAAACAATCTTGATGTTTCCTTGTCTTGGGACCAAGGGTTTAGGATGCAGTTGAGTACAGAGAGTCTATAAAGGATGCAAAGTTTTCCTCGATATTCTCGGAGTTTGTTCCGACTGTATCCAGTGGACTGCATAGTTCTTCAATAAATGCCTATTTCACAGTCTCCTGTTTCAATTTGATGACATTAACCTTTCATAGCAATTTCTTGCCTTGTAGACATTTGATAGGCTGCATCCGAATATTGAGTTTGGAGACTATGAGCCTATGGTCAGACCAGCGTTCTACAGTTTTCATGGCTTTACGCGGATATTGTACCTGTTTTTTCTCCTGACGATGACGTAGTAAGATCCCAGTGCCTGGAGCTTAGTTTCATCCAAGACATCTTGTTGGGGTTTTCCTGAAGGAAAACTGTATTCAAAATTACGATGTCATGTTTATCACATTTTCTCAGTCGAAGGAGTCCGCTCATGTTGCAATTATCAGATGTCACCTAGCCATGTCTGGTGATCTGTATAAACTCTATCATTGTAGTCACCAAGGATGATGAGCTTGTCTTTCTCTGGTACTTCTGCAATGGGAGACTCCAGGTGTTAAAAAAATTTGTCCTTGATCGCGTCTGGGTTGGTCATGCTGGGTACATAGGTATTGATAATACCTGCATATTATTTTACAGAGAGAGGCAGTCAGAGGCAGTCGCATTTACATTAGTCTGTCATTCTAGCCATTTGGGAGATTTGTGAGCTTGCAATCTAGTTTTTTTGTTTATAACAAAACTAACCCCAGCTTCACGTCGATCTTCTTCAGTTCGGCCACTCCAGAAAAATGTGTAGCCGGCTCCTACTTTGGTTAATTATCCTTCCTCAGCTAGGCATGATTCACTCACGGCTGCTATTTGAATGTTAAATCTGGCCTGTTCCCTACTAATTAGAGCTGTTCTGCTCTCTGGTCAATCTGCTGATGAACTGTTCATCAGTGTGCGCACGCTCCATGCAACGATGGAGAGTTGTCACTCTTGTCTTCCTGTTTGGTTTTTGTTAAGCCGTGGAGTGATGACCAGGGTTAAGGTGAATTAGGGAATATTTAGGACACCTTTTCAAGCCCCTTCCTCGTGCTTTGGAGGTGAGCAGTGTGATCCTAAAAATAGCTGCTCAGTCACCCAATATCAGTATGAAGCATGGGGTGGTCCCGAAATATTCGATAATGATATCCATTCAAATCTTGCTTAGTAAATGCCTTATTTTATTATTAGATTACATAAGACTAAAATATTTTCACAAACCATGTACACCCCCAAATCATAACTGAATAGTTAAAAGACAAGAAATTCAAAACTGTACAACAACAAAAAAAATTACTTTATCTGATGATATAAAAGTCTCAGCAGATCTTCTAAACTTTGCATATAAAAATTTCAAGTGTTTTGTTAAATAGCGTTAACGAGATTTTGTTTAAATGTTTAACTTAAAACGCTTTTAAAATGTTTAAAAAAGGGAAACATATAATGCAAAGCTAATCGGGTCATCCGGATATAATACAAATATGCTTACAGAATTCTAATTGTCCATCTCAAGAGCTTTTATTAATCCTGTAACGTGACTTTTTGCCCAAAAAATCTCTGTGTGCAATATCTATTGTAAAAAATGCTTTTAGAAGCCGTAATAGCCTAGAAATCTAATCAGGTTATGGGGTGTTTGTTCTGGGTGGGTGGGTGGTTCTGGTGTGTTTTTTTAAAAACGTACAAGCATTGATTGTTAGTTTCTCTGCTAGGGGTGAAAAATGATATAGACAAAAACAATGTTTATTAGAGACGGCTATAGTGTCCTTTGTATTATGTTTTAGTCCTTAGATACTGGTATTTTTTGGGGACCAGTTTTGGTTTCTTTAAACAGAAGAGTACTTTCTTAGTGCACTGTATTTCTCCACTTACACAAAAAGGATAACTCAAAGAAATGGTGTACTTGGCACTCACGGTGTAAATTGAACAATATCTTATAATATTCAAATGTCTTTGACTGTAGAATCGAAGACGATGTTTGACTATTATAGGAGAATGATGTACCTGAAAGAAGGTTATAAAGATAACAGTGTTTCCAACACCAATTTATTTTTATCGTCTTCTTTACATAGGTGGATAAAGGGCTCTTAGTGACAGGGCGCATCATGCAAAATACATGTGATATAAAGAGAAAATTGCTATAATTTGATTCAAATAATTATCGTCACCTATTCCTTGGACATTCTTCTCAAGTCGGACATAGATTGTATAGTGCCTTCATGGTACACTCCATGGGCTTAATTGGACATTAGTGCTTGTCAGGTTCTATTTAAAGCCGATTATTTGAAAAACTATTGGATTTATCAGGTAAAAAGGGCGATACGCGAGCAAAGGAGGGGTGTTTTCAGACAGTATTTAGTTACATGTTTCCAGTGGATCATAGTAATATCGGTCAAGTATGAAACAAAACCTCTGATATTACCCAGCAGGTTATGTACCCAATAAGGCAAAAAGTCCCCATATTTCAGTAGAAATAAAGTTTTTCCACGTCCCCACATTCACGATCATACGTCATGCTTTATTTTCAGATGAAAGCAAGAAAAGACAAATAAAGAAATAATTTCATACATAGACAGCAAATATTTGCTATCGAGTGTTAATTCCTCTTTACTTTCCAGGGCAGGCATCTCGGTGTATAACTGCGTGGTACCAGTCAAATGTTTTATAGAACTTAAGAGTATTGTACAACAAATGGCTGTCTCAGATGTGACTCAGTATGAGGAATCAATGAAAAGTATCTATGATGAGGTATATTTGCATTTTTACAAAAAAGTATTGGCCCCAAATCACGGTAATTTTATATAAGATAATTTCATTATCTTTTAAGCTGTTTTTGATCATTTTCATACAAGTTAGGTGAGTTTGTATGAACTTTACTTCTCTGAAAAAAATCTCACAATTCGTCCACCAGACGTAAATTTATTTTATAGATTTTACATAACGTTTTCTTTATAAAAGAAATAAACTCTATTTCACTTTAGCGTCTCTTTGATATTATGAAAGCTCGAAGCTCATTTACGTTCTCTTAATCAAACTCTTCATAGTAGTCTCATGGTTTATGATTTCCGGCCACCCAAAGTTACAATTGATCCATAGATCTTTGATCTTTGCCAAGAAAAAATACAGTCTACATTTAAAATGGTGAGTGTTTAGGAACCAGTAACTATAGCAACTCAAATACACCAGTAAGGCATCATACGCATGAGCAGAGCAAACTATTGAAGGCTGAATACCTTAGATCTTTGATTCCAGAGATGTAAATACGCGAATGTATGTGATTCTTGTTCATATTTGTGTTTATAAACGAGTGTTTTTGGTCGTTCGGTATATTTCCAGATATTTTGTTTTTCATATTTACTTCATAGTTCAATTTAAGATTTGCATATTTGACATTAGTTGCATTAATTAACCTGTTCCTTATGGGGGAAATAAAGAACAAATGAATGAATGTCACAGTAGTTTCAGATCTGATTAAGTGTTCATTAACTATCTTTCCGATAGAACTCGAGCTATTGTTATAAAAACCGCAGAATCCACAATTTAGTCTGATTCAAATGGGATGCTCCAAAGTTCTAGGACTGTTATTGTTTCTTGCATTAATGAGTGATATTCCTAATCATCTGTTTAGTCTCACCAGACTTATTGCCGACGACAGTTCTCTCTCTCTCTCTCTCTCTCTCTCTCTCTCTCTCTCTCTCTCTCTCTCTCTCTCTCTCTCTATAAGTATACAAGATTCCGACTCACAAACACTACAAGACTGGTCTCATCAATAGTTGGTAAGCTTCAACCCAGCAAGAAGTCATGTTTTTCAGCAAAATGAATAACCCACTCTTTACTAAAATTGAAGTTCCAAAATGAATCACTTGCACTTGTTAACAATCATAAACATTTAGGCCTTACACTTAGTAATGCACTTGGAGTCTATATAGAGGATCTCAAATGGGTAATGATTTAATATTGAATTTATAAAACAAGTTGAATAATGTCCAGCTTTTATCACATAGTTTTTATTTCAGTGGAAATTATTTAGATAGAAAGAAGAACGAATGATTTCGTTCATTCTGACAGACGGTGCACCTTTCATATGTTGTGCATAAAATATAGTCCCAAACAAAGCTGAACTGGTAAAAGTAGATTGTACTGTTTTACAAACTATAAATCAAAGAAAAAGCTTCCATCCGAATAAACAGAACATTTTATAACGACAAAATCATTTTTCAAAACAGAATGATCAATGCGATGTGATGCTGCCACATTGTTTGATACGGTACACAGTACAGTAGGCCGACAGGAGAGTACACGTTTACCCTAAAATGTCACTTTGAGAACTAAACGTTACATTGTTGCTATATTTATGTGAAATAGGATTACCGGATGCAAAAATTCCCACATTTACTGCAATGCATTTGTGACCGGATACTTGCAGTGTTTGATTTGGAACAATAGACTGTACAGAAGACGTCAACAAATTTCTTTTCGTGTCGGATTTACATCCCATATATGCTACGTAAAGATGCTGTGGTTGGATAAAATTCTGTCAGTTAGGAAACCCATTCATGTAGTAGTATTGGTAATTTGAGGTTCCTCTCTCAGAGACACCCCTACCCCCCAAAACGTTATACGTTAACATTTTTGTCAGCAGCCTTTTTTAGCTTAAAATGATGACTTTCATATGATAAGGCTTTTCTAACATATTTCTGACAAAATTTGTTTTGTTGGAGTAGGGGGTCTCTGAGATAGGAACAACTCAATTACCAATACTACTATTACAGTCCTATACTTATTAGACAAAATTTCATATTAAACAAATGAAATATTATATATAATGTCCTTCTATCATTCAATCCGACATGTTGGATTTGATCTGACAAACAAATTTTGTAAGAGATTTAATTCAATCAAATCAGCCTCAAGTTATACTGGTATAAAACCTAAAATAATAAGCGATTGTATTAAAAAAGTTGGTTACCATATATCACCAAAATATGGGTCAGTATGGCTATTCGCGACTGAAAATGATATGAGAATAGCGGGTTGGGCAGATGATCTAATAACATTTATTGATAATATGGTTGATATTTTATTTGATAACGATATTACTAAACATCTACAGTGTATGTAAACAAGGTTTTATTTTCCAGAACCCCCCTTCAAAACTTTCTATAGTAACATTTTGTCAAAAATATGTTAGAAAAATGTTTTCACACTCACCTGTCCACGACCAGCAATGAATAATTCGTCATAAACCTGTGTATAAAATCCTATAGCAGATTGGTCACGAAGCAAATTCTAACTGCTTTTTATATCGTTATTCTGAGAAAATCCATTGCAAATGACCTTGATTTCAGTAGGCGTTTTGGGAAAATTCATTGGAAATTACCTTGATTTGGAGTGGGCGTTTTAGGAAAATCGATTGCAAATGACCTGATTTCGGCGTTATATTCCAAAAAAGCCATTGGAAATTCCATAACCTTTCAAAATGATTACATGAATTCTGTGTGGGCTTATATGACGGCATCGTGTAATCATTTTATATATTTAATCTTCAGGGAAACCAAATTTGTATACTGCAATATATTATGACGCTCTGATTGATTTTTATTCACAATACTATTGCAGTGGCAAAGAATTAGTTGTGTAAGTAATACAGTATCTAAGACTATTCACATGATCGGATATTAAACGCTACAATTTAATTTTTCATTATAGAAAACCAAAGCATTTTATCATTTACACGATTTTGTTATATATTTTCATAGAAGAGGAAGTAGTAAGGGGGAATTTGAGACACTTTTATATGTTTCCATGGCTCAAACATTTTAAGTCTTTTATCGTGAAAACAATGATTGAACAAGGTAAGTGAAAACATTCTTTGAGATTATTTTATACCCTACCATTACTATACTTTTTCTGATAATCTTTTTCATATCTGCTGACTCTCATTGGTAGAATATCTGTTAACATACTGTCAATAATACGGAACTCGCGTATTAAATCATCCATATTATATTTTATACACCGCAAATAAGATCGTATCTGATCAAGTAATTTTTTATAGGTGATACTTGCTGTTTTACAAGCGTTTTTTTTAGTTGCAAGACGAGGCTCAATTTTTTTACACGCTGTTCCAAGAGAAACACCAACGCCGGATATTATTAACAAAAACGGGTTGAATGATGCTCCACTTGAAATTATACCAGAGCTAGTCATTAACAATGGCAAATATGATATCACTCGAAGTATTCTGTTATAGTATTTGTAACATTTGTTCACGCACCAAAGTTTTTTATCATAATATCTGCAATATTTTACTAGCGCGTCAACATCTTGTTTTGGAATTTCTTCTGAAATGTGATTGAAATCAACTATATTTTTTTTCATTATATAATATATGTTTACAGATTTTATACTATAGTGCCAGTCCCTGGGTTTGATTTATTATAATTAACTTAATCGAGGTGTTTCAGCGACAAATTCCAGACACCACCAGTAAGACGTTGCGGTTACAAACTTTTTATCAGATGGTGTCAATAGAAATATTTCTTCGGCATCTTTATTTAATATAATAGATATAGTTCCAGAAAAACTATCGATTGAATGACGCCATAGATATGTGGTAAATATACTAAATTTTGCACCGCTAAATATGGACAACCTATATACACCAGTGACTTCCGCGGTATGTTTGATAGTGTTATTTTGCGGTGTCCATATTGCTGATCCTGATGCTACTGTGTATACCACATTGATGATCTGCTTGTGAGGAATTTTAGTAAGTAACTCTGTTACTAGATTCGTTTTTTCAATGATATTAGGAATTCCGCTAACAATATCGTTTAGTTTTGTGTTAATGTCAGCGAGTTTAATATCTACAACCGCTGGATTTCCAAAAAATTCATTAATAGATTTGTTTATATTTCTACGAAAATTCAAGAATGTTTGTATGTGATTGGAAAAATCAGTTCTAAATGCGTTAATTCCATCGTTTATTAGAATATTAATATCGTCGACGTATTTTTTTTTTTTTTTTGTTACAGCGTCAAAATCTAATTCTGGTGTTCTGAGATCATTAATACCATTATTGTTCATATTGAGAAATGCGCGCATTATACCACCGCGCACTAACACATACTTAGATTCTTGATCGTCGACGTATTTTTTGGTTGCTGCGTCTGATTCTGCAGCTGGGTCTCCAAGGTATGTAAATTTTTTTCCTGACATGATAATATTACCTGTAACTGTCCCACCTATTTTATCAAATTTGTTATCATCAACATACTTTAACTCCAAATAACTTACCGCTTGAGTTTGATTTAAGTTTGCTGGTAGATACCTGGTCTCTAAATTTATTATTTTTCTTCCTGACATATCTAAGTTACCGCTTAAAGTTCCACCAGATTTATCTAGTTTATTATTGTCGACTAATTTAAGTTGTGCATAACTAACAGCTTGTGTATTAACGACATTTATTGGCGGATAATCTGTTTCTAACTCTAGTACTCGTTGATTTGACATAAACAAGTTTCCAGTCATTGTGTCGCCGGATTTTTTTAGATAGCCTGATAAATCAACCTTGCCGTCTGTTATACTTTCAGTTTTTGACGTTGAATCTCCTACTAATGTTCCAAATTTTGTATAATAGCTCATTATTTATTTATTGTCTGACAATTTTTTTTATATAGCATAAAATTGTATAACAATAATGGCAAAATCATCGATATTAAATTTTGATACAGAGCGGTTGGTAAAACATAAACATAACAATGAACTTCCAGATTGTCATTATCTTATTGTTGGAAGAACTGGATCTGGGAAAACGAACTTGCTTATGAATTTACTTCTAGGATATAATTTTAACCCACAGCAAGATAAGTATGAGCTACTTAACAATTATAATAACAAACTTCGTGATGATCTTGAGACTGGCGAAGATTTTTTTATTATCAAACAACCAGAAGAACTCGTTCCAGTTAATCAACTTGATTCGTCCGAACACAAGATAGTTGTTTTTGATGATATTCCGCTAAACAACGAGGAAATGAATAAAATAAGATCATATTTTTCACTGTCGCGAAATAAAAAATGTAATTCTATTTATCTCGCCCAGGGTTTTTATAATGTTGACAGATTTATTAGGCGAAATACTGGTTGTTTTATATTATTTCCAAGACTTGACAATGTCGATGTTAGAAATATCGCGAACGAGCAATGTGGCGATGTAACAAAAGATAAATTTATTGAATTATATCATCAAGCAACGGCAAATAAATATGACTTTTTTTTGTTTGATAAACTAACAAATGATACGAGTAAAATGTTTCGATGTTGTATTGAAAAATATCTACAGTAATTTTTATACAAAATAGTATATAATTAATGGAAAGACAAGCAAAGTACAGAAAACATATAGAAAATCTAAAAAACTTGCGCAATCTCAGGCAAAATTTAAACAGCAAGTACAGCAAGCACGACGTGGCCAAGTGGTTGCAGCAGAAACAACAGCCGCCGCTCTCAAACCAATTACTGAAGCTTTACTTGGAAAACAACCTGAAACTAAACCATTATCAGAAGAAGAACTTAAACGACTAGAGGAAAAAGGTTTACTCGGACTAGTTAAAGAACAACAAAAAGCAACTGCTGGAAGAATTATTGAAAGATCTGAAGAAGAAAAAAGAAGATTAGCTGAGGCACTTGTAGCAAATATAGCTGATCCTGTTGCAAGACAAGCTGCACTAGATCGGCTAATTAAGAATCCACTAGAATTTGAACAAAGACCGGCAGGTTTAACCACAACAGAGATTAAAGATATTCTAACAAATTTATCAGAAAAATTAAAAGATATTGAAAAGGAGCAAGAAAGAGTTGGCGAGTTGACGGTAAAGTTTATGGAAGTTGAAGATCAAAGACGATGGTATATAAAACTAGCAAATAATGAAATAACAGAGAATGATTATGATAAATTTTTAGAAGAAAATAATATAAAAGATCTTGATAATGTAAGTAAATAGAGTGATGAAGAATTTGATGAATTTATTAATAAATTGAATGAAATAATAAAAGACGGTATTGCTGCTGCAAATGAGTTAAAAACAGCTATAGAAAAGGAAAATATGCCTTTACTTCATGATAGAATGAGATATGGTATTATCGCTGCATTATTTGGAAAAACAGCAAAAGACAATAGAGAAAAAGATTTTGGTAGGAGGTAGAGTTTTAAAAGGAAATTTTCTCTACTTGATAAAAGTCGAGTAAAAAAAATAACAGGAACTGGAGTTAGAATATTTTCATCAGTTACTGAAATGATAGGCAGATTAATGCTATTGATATCATCAAAAGAAGCTGGAAATGTTGGTGCTGAAATTGACAATGAAATTATTGACATACTTGATAATTTGAGATCAGAAAATTCATTAACATCTGACGAATACAAAACTTTACATCACGATTTGATATAATCGCGGCGATTTAATTTTATAAATTTGTGTAATGATTTAATATAACAATTTCATATAAAAAAATGTCAGCAACATTATTACTAGACTCTAGTCAATCTGATAAAGATAGCACAAATTTTTCTGTAAAGTATATTCCGCCAATAGAACTAGATCATGAAAAACAATATGAAATTGGACTAATTTCCTGCACTTGTTGGCGTGCTATGGCTAATGTAAAAACTGGAGCAAACGAGCAAACGATGAATTTACATTTACTGTTCCTATACATACTTCACCATTTGTCACGTGGGAAACAATTAAAATTCCACAAGGAGCTTATAATGTCACTGATCTAAATAAAATAATAAAGAACTAATAACAAAAAATAAAGGTATAGCTGACAATTTTGAACTTACACCAAACTATAATACTTTTTCGAGCTAGAATAAAATTAAAAGATATAACAATTGGTCTTGTATCGCAAACAAGTATCGCACCACTAATAGGATTTTATAATTATATATATCCTGCTCTTAATCGTGATAATCCCGAAACGTATGACGGTCAACTGCCAGTAAATATAACTGATGTAAACGCCATATTGGTAAATTGCTCTATCGCATCTGGATCTTACTCAGCCTTAGGTAGTAAAGAACAAACGATATATAGTTTTTCACCAGAAGTTCATCCAGGATCTCTTATGCACATTAATCCACGTCAAGTTATTTATTATCCGTTAAACGTTGAAAATCAAATAACAGAAGTAAATATGCAATTGACAGATCAGTCTGGAAGACAGTTAGATCTTAATAATGAAGTTGTTACTTATTATTTACACCTACGCGTTGTGTAGGCGCGAACAATAGTAAACATATTTTCTAAGACAATAAAATTATACAACCTCAGATATAATGAAACAGAGAAAAAAAGTTTATCGAAGAAAATTAGGCGGAGGATTTTTGGGAAATATATTTGCTAAAACTATAGAAAATGTTCCAGGAATAGCTCATAAAGTTGCACCAATTGCACTTGACGCGTCAAAAGCTTTTGCAACTGGAGCTGCATCTGCTGCTGGAACTGCTGTGGGACAAAAACTAGCTGATAAAATAAAAGGCGATCCACCACGTGGTATACCGACAATCAAACAAGCTATTTCAGAAATCGCACCAACAAAAGAAACTCAACGAGCAATGATAACAACGACAAAAAACTTTTATCGCCACGAGGAGAACAAATTATACAAAACTTAATATCTAAAGTAACAACACCGAAATAATTTTGTATAACCTAATAAATAAAAAATGTCTGTAAAAAAATTATCTCGATTTAGCAGAAATTTATGACACAGACGACACAGTAACAGAATTCGAATACGTTGAATATCTTGATGAAAATTCTAACGAATCTAATAAGGCTGGCGTCAGAACATTTAATACTCGAGACAAGGACGTATTTTTACTTCCTCATAAAGCAATGTTGGAAGTTCGTGGCCAGACTATGACAGTAGCTGTTCCACCTGCCGCAATTGCAGCTGGAACAGAAGTAGCTCTTATAAATAACGGTTGGTGTTTATTTAAAAGTGCTAAAAATATCAGCTGGTCAATCAATCTGTTGAAAATATTTCAGATCACTTACAAGTTGCAAGTACAATCTTAAATATTATTTCATTTTCCGACGACTATTCCAGGTCAACTGCAACTAATATGATGTGGTTTAAAGATACTGGAGCTGGTTTGTCAGGTGTTGTTGCATCAGCTGAATTTGTTTCAGGAGGAGTAGCTATTTTAGTTGTCGGGGCTAATGCCGATGCAGATGCTGCAACTGTAAGAGATTTTCTTATCGCTAATGCTGCCAATTTTGGTATTGACCCACCAGATACAGCCGCGTTAGCAGACGCTACAAGAGTCTCACTTATTGCAGTTTGTAATAATCTTGGTTTAACACCACCAGGTGCAGCAGCAACAGGCACTGAAATGTTAAATCGTGTTAATAACTTAATTCTTAACATCAAAAGAAATATACGTTACAATGAAGGTTATTTTAAGAGAAAGACACTTACAGCAGTATCACGTCAAATTACAATGATGCTGCCGTTAAGTACAATATTTGGCTTTTGCAGGGACTATAATAAAGTATTTCGTGGAGTCAAACATGCGCTTATCTTTTTAATGTTGTAGATCTTTTTAGCAAATACGCGTTTAGTATACCCGTTTCGGATAAAACAGGGACATCGATGACAGATGCGCTAAAACAAATTATTGTTAACACAGAAAGAAAACCAAATAGAATCTGGACTGATCACGGAGCGGATTTTTTAAATAAAAAATTTGAACAGTTTTTAGAGCAAAATAACATTAAAAAATATGTCACAGGAAATGAGGGAAAAAGTGTCATCGTAGAGCGATTTAATCGCAGGCTCAACGAAAAAATCCACAAGTATTTGACAGCTAAAAATACGAGTAAATATATTGACAATTTACAAAACATTGTTGACGAGTATAATAACACTAAACACAGATCCATTTCGCTAGGCAAAAGTAAAATGTCGACAAACGACGCGATTACAAATCCAATATTAGCAAGCGAAAACATGTACCGACGACACAAATTTAAAGTTGGTGATAAAGTTAGAATTTCTTTGACAAAAAAACATTTGAGAAATGGTATACTTATAACTGGAGTGAAGAAGTATTTGTTGTTGATAAAGTACTTTTAACAATATCAGTTACATACCCGTTGAAAGATTTATTAGGTGAGCCTATAACTGGCAGTTTTTAAGAGCAAGAACTTCAGAAAACAGAACAAGATATATTTGTTATTGAAAAAGTTATTAAAAAGCGCGGAAACAAAAGTTTAGTCAAATGGCGTGGATATGGCGATAAATTTAATAGTTGGGTACCAACTCGGTCGATCTTCTCGACTGAATAATATTATTATAAATTTCTTCGTATTTTATTAATACTGACTTACATTTTACTGGTTTACATAAAGAAATTAAATGTAATTTTCTTGCATCATCGACTGGCATTAAATTAAATATCTTAACAAAAATAAAATCGTATTTTATATGTCTTTGTTGTCCAGCTATTTTTACGTTTAAAAAGGGTTTTATAAGCTGCCAAAATATTTGATGCTCGGCAACAGTAAAATTAAATTTTATTATTTTTTTTAGCAATATGGTACTTAACATCATATCGCCCAGTTGTTGGTCTGCTTAGATATTGTTTTACTAACAACAACTTCATCTTCGTCGTCGTCATAGTTATGCAAAATATCTTTTTCAGTATAACCAGCATATCTGTCATTAGTAATATTTTCTAATGTAAAATTTGAAACAGAAACAAAATTTCCCGAATACAGTTCAGCCAGTCTCTCAATTAAGTTCATTATTATAATAATCTTTTATCTAATTAATAAATAATAAGATGTTCGGAGAAATAAAATATCATCAAAAAGTTAATATATTAAATCACAAAGAATTAGCTCAGGCAATTCGAACTTGTTTATTGGGACATAGTTTTTATTTTGTTGATGTTATGATAACATTAGGCGAATCTGACAAACTTTTATTAACAGCAGCAGACAAAATAAAACTCGATACGAATAAAATGATGACGTTACGATTTAATCGCGACGATGTCATGGAATTTAGTCATAATTGTCTTACTCGAAATGATATAGAAAATATCATTAGTTATCGTATTTAAAACTAATTCTATCAAATGTCATCATTGACGTTGCTGATTTTCTTTCACCATCAGCTACATCTTTTACTCGTCGTGTATCAATTTTATGATATTTTCCAGCAGCTGTTATTGATTTAAATTTTATTTCTTTAAAAGTTTCGAGATTTATTGAGATAACTTATTTTGGATTTTTAAAATTAGAACCATCAGAACCGGCTCCACGTCGACTATTTTCTTTTGGCGTAACCAAATCCAAATTTTCCAGACGATTATCGGTTTTAATTTTGTTAATATGATCGATAACTAAACTATTAGGTATTATTCCGTTAAAAGTTTCAAACACAAAACGGTGTGACATATAACCAACTTGGTTAGTTTTTATACCACTTACCATTACATGTAAATAACCAGTATTATGTAAATTTCCTAATACTTTTTTAGTTTTTTATGTCTAATAACTCCTTGGTCATTTGTCTCATATAAATCAAATACTGGATGAGGTTGAAATTCATTTTGTAATGATAAATTTTCGATATTATCATCAGCAACTGCGCCACTTGCTCTGTATACTCGTTGTCCTTCTGGAATATCGCCGCAAAACAAAGTATAAATAAAATCTTTTCTAAACATTTCAATTCTTTCTGCATTATCTCCTTTTACTGAAATTAACATACCAGCAAGTGTTGATGTACCAACAGATTTTTTAGATTTTATATTAATAACAGAACCTAATGCATTTGCAGCGTATAAGTTGTATTTCGGATATACATGATAAAATTCTTGCTCTTCCGCTGTCATATCGATATATCTCAAAATTTCTCTCATTATACTATAAGGTTTTTTATATCTCTAATTAGGAATTTTTAAAAAAATTCAATTAAATATAAAATATTACTATATATATAATGTTAAAATTGCGAGATATTGCTAAAAAGAACATTATCAAATCTGAAAAAAATTGCTTCAGCATTTTCCGGTTATGATAGTAGTTACAAACTTGATGATCAAAATATTTTAGCAAATTTTAGCTCTACAAATTTATTTCATCTTTTACAACCTGTTATAGCTCAAGAACTTGCGGCTTATAAAAGTCTCAGACTTATAGTCCAATATCATACGATTTTATCAAAATTACACGCAATTGAAGATATACTTGATGTAATTTTTGAAACAAAAATTTTGATAGCGAAATTTCGGAACCATATTTAACAGCAAAATCGAGAAAAATATTAACTGGAACAAACATTGCCATGGTTGGTGATGAAATACATCAAGAAATAAACAAAAAATTAGAAGAATTTACTTCATTTGGGTGAGGTTGGAAATTTGAAATGATAAAAGAAGTTTTATTTCACACAGCAAAATATAACGTACTTCGCTGGCTACGTCGATCTCCCTCAAAAAATTAAAAACAAAAAATGCTGTATAAATGTCAAAAACAATGATAACAAATCTTTTCAATGGTCAATTTTATCTGCGATATTTTCAAAAGAACAAAATGCAGATCGCGTTAACAAGTATTTTCCGCACCAAGACGAACTAAATTTTTTAGGAATAACTTTTCCAGTAGCAGAAAATTACATACCAAAGTTTGAAAAAAAAAAAAACAGTATCTCAGTAAATGTTTTCGGACTAGACGAGAAAGAAAACGTTTACCCGAGATATATCTCAGAAAATGCTACGCAAAATACAATAAATTTATTATTTTATCAGGGACATTATTGCTGGATAAAAAACTTTAACGGCTTAGTTGGCAAACAGTACAGTAAAAATAAAAATAAAAAATATTTCTGCTATAGATGTTTGCACGGTTTTTCTAGCGATGGAATATTACAAGATCATCTCAAATACTGCGTCAACGTTCAAAAAATAACTAAGCCTAGCGAAAAAGAAAAAATATTAAAATTTAAAAATTATGATCATAAACTAAATATTCCTTTTGTTATTTACGCTGATTTCGAGAGTCTACTCGTTCCTGTGGTTGGAATAGAAAATAATCCGAAAAAATCAAGTACCAGAAAAATACAACAACATATTCCTTGCAGAGTAGCTTATAAAATAGTTTGTTGCTCTAACGATAAATTTTCAACTCCGATAAAGTTATATAGAGGTGAAAATCCTGCCGTATGGCTATCAAAAAATTTAATAGCCGAAGTTAATAAAATTTCTAACAGATTACTTAAAACAGCTCCGATGAAAATAACATCTAAACAACAACTCAATTTCGAAGAGGCAGTTAATTGTCATATTTGTGAAAAGTTACTGGTAGACTCCAACGGAGCCCGTGATAAGGTGCGAGATCATTGTCATTTGACCGGCCAATATCGTGGAGCAGCTCATAATAGTTGTAATTTAAAATTTCATGCTCCAGATTTTATTCCCGTAGTTTTACATAACTTTCGTGGCTATGACAGTCATATTATTGTAGAAGCTTTTGGTGATGAAAATATTAAAGCTAAACTAAAATTAAATAACGTAATAAAATGAATTCCAAACAATTTTGAAAAGTATATGTCGGTGAAGCTCGGTAAATTACGTTTTATTGACAGTCTGCAATTTATGGCAGCATCATTAGATGAGCTTGTTAAAGGTTGCAGTAGTTTCGCTAATCTGCGAAGTTGCTTCGGTGAAAACTATATCGATCTGACAAAAAAAGGTATTTTTCCGTACGAGTATCTCGACGACTGGAGCAGATTTAATGAAACTTCTCTTCCCGATAAAGATAAATTTTACTCGCAACTCAAAAACGAAAATATAACAGATGACGAATACAAATATGCACAAGATATTTGGAATAAATTTAGTTGTAAAACATTTGGTGATTATCATGATCTATATTTGAAAACAGATGTTTTATTACTAGCAGATGTTTTTGAGAGTTTTCGTCAAGTAAGCTACAGTAATTATGGACTAGATCCTTGTTGGTATTATTCCTCTCCAGGATTATCTTGGGACGCTCTACTAAAAACGAGTAAAATAGAACTGGATCTCTTAACAGATGTCGATATGTTTAACTTTATTGAAAAAGGTATCAGAGGCGGAATTAGCTTTATAACAAAAAAATATGCAGCTGCTAATAGCAAGTACTTACAATATTATGATAAAAATCTCCCGTCGAGTTACATCATTTATCTGGACGTCAATAATTTGTATAAGTATGCAATGTCAGAACCAATGCC
>JAECUM010023441.1:0-10614 GCA_016617855.1 Megalonaias nervosa
AAGCCACGAAGCTTTGTAAAATTTAACAAATACTTTATTTCCCAAGAAAAACAATGTAAAAATATGAAAAAGGACTTACTGTTTATGAATCTAATCCAAAATTAATCCTAGAATTAATAAATATAAGTCCTGGCAATAAAAAAGTCCTAAGTGAATCACAGTTCGAATCCCGATGAAGTTCCAAGATGGAAGGCGATGAAGTCTTCTAAAATCTATTTTGTGTTGATGTGTCAACAGTTCCTTGTTGAATCACCAAGAATAATATTTAGACTTTAGAATTCCGAATAATTTCCAATAAATGTCTTTGTCCAAGAATTAGAATGAGCGGAAGTGGTTTCAAGGAAAAATAAATTATTAATTCCGAAGATATTAATTACGACTGAATTAAATCAGTATAATAAGATGAGTTATAACCCCAACTGATACGCAATTCAGACCATTGTGATGTGTCACGTGATCACTTAGTCCGAGAGACCCAAGAAAGGCTACAAGTCTATTATTACGTAGGCCAGATATGACTCTGACTGCAATCAGTGATTCCTTCACTGGGAATGAATTAAAAAAGAAGTTATTTACCAGAAAGTGAATCTAGGTCACTGATTGAAACAACGAAAAGAAGCTAGTGAATAAAGGTATCATTATAATAACATGTAATGGAATAAAATAATAAATAAATAAATTAAAACCAACAAATAAGTAATTAAATTACAAATACTTAACACTTCTCCCTATAAAGAAAAACAAATATTTATATAATAAAGCTTTCTTTTCACCATATGTTAATTATACATGAGGTAAGAAAAAAACCATTGCATAAGAAGAACACTTATGAATTATGCACAGTGTACATGAAATAATATTTATATAAACGTGAAAGTGCATCTGCTATTAAATTCTCATTTTCTTTGATGTGCCTGATTTCAATATTATATTTCTGTAACAACAAAATCCACCTTAATAATCTTGGGCTTTTGTTCTTCATCTTGTCGATTTAAGTAAGGGGATTGTGATCACTAAATACAACAATCTGATAAGGAGCTGAACTAATGTAATCTTCAAAATGCTGTAATGCCAATATCAAAGCCAAACATTTCTGCTCGATTGCTAAATAATTCCTTCGGTGTTTATTTAATTTCTTAGAAAAATAGCACCATTGCTATCTTCTTGAATCAATACTGCTCCAACGCCAACATCACTTTCATCAACAGATACTTTAAATGATTGACTGAAATTTGGAGCTGTAAGAACTGGTGGCTAGATGTTTTCTCCAGGTGTTGTTGTGGATGATGACATCATCGATGCAAGCATCACAATTATCTAGACCAGAGGTAATCATCTTTATCAAACGTTGAAAGGTACTTCGCGAACCCTTGATCCCGAACGGCATCACTTTATATTGATAAAGTCCATCTGGAGTCACAAATGCCGACATTTCCTTTTCCCTTTCCGTTAGTGGAATTTGAAAAATTTCTTTCAGAAAGTCAAATTTGGTGACATACTCGGCATTTCCAATTTTATCAGTGCAGTCATCGATTCTCGGTAATGGAAATTAATATGTTTTAGTCACAATGTTCACCTTCCTATAATCAGTGAACATAGGGAAACTTTTATATGGTTTCGGAACAAGTATACATGGTGAACTCCAGTCACTTTTGCTGTGCTCTATGAAATCATTCTCCAGGAAATACTGAATTTCCTTTTTCAAGTATTCCTGTTTGAAAGGGTTCATCATGTATGGGTGCTGTTTCGCAGGTTTGGAATTTATAATTTCAACGTCATAAACAATTGTGTTTGTCCTCGTAGGAACATCTTGAAACAAGTGCTCATATTCAAATAATAACGATTTAAGTTCATTCCTTTCTTGTTGTTGCAAATGTAAAAGTTTCTGGTCCAGATTATTAGTAATTCAGTAGATTTGTTGCTCCAAAATCAATAGAGTTCGACTGAATTCTTTCACTTTTATCCTTAGTGAGTGGGACAGGTACAACTAAATTAATTGCATGATTTACCTGGCTATCTCTCTCAATATAATTGTACTCCATTAATTTATTTAAATCAGAGTACTATTATTATAATCTAACTCATTCATTTTCTTCTTAAATTTGCAAGGGCCATAGTTCTTAATTTCAAGAAAATTTTGAAGAATGACCAAGAGAGAAAGAACTCTAATACAGGACTCAAGAGTTCTCTCCATTAACGTTTTCTGAAACCATAATTTCACTTCTGACTTGAATTGCTGAATGCCAAATACAAGTATAACTAGCTGGAAAATTACAGACATAAAAAGATCTACAGTACTTACAAACATCACTTTTGATTTTTTTCCCAATAAAAGTGAGTCAAGATTTGGTGATGAGTCTTATTAATCCCTAAATGACCAGCCAGAGGAGTTTCATGGGCCAGATTAAGTGTTTCCTGTCTGTAAGATTTTGGAACTACAACTTGATAGTTCACTGACCATTCATCACCAGCAGGTACCTCGGAAGGTCTCCATTTTCTCACAAGAATTCCATTTTTAATGAATTAACAGACAGGTACTTCAGTGGCTTCAGTTTCACTAATGATCCTCTGAAACAAACAGGAGATCTCATGATCTTTTTTTTTGGTTCGACGACAAGTTATTGTTGTTTATCTCTCTGATTAGAGAAAAGAGAATGAGTAGTTAAAAGATGATCAATGTGATCAATACCTTTTGATTGATCCAAACTAGGAATGAAAGTGACCTCATCAAAAGCCTGATCAATACATGTGTCAGCTAACGGAATACTTTCCTTATCGAAATCATTCTGAAGAGCTTTCTTTGCCATAGCTCTAGTAACTGCACAACATGGGTTTAAATCAGGGAATTCTTTTCAATAGGATCAACTTTATGATCCAAAGAAGGTTTGTCAGTTACATATAGAATCTATGCTGGGGTTTGGACTGAGCCAAGGAAATCCCAGTCAAGGGGTTACATTATTTGTCTCCCCACGAGGCTTGACGAGTGGGGAGACATATAATGTAACCCCGCGACTGGGATTTCCTTGTCTCGGTCCAAATCCCAACGTAGATTCTTTTTCTCACCCAATATTATCCTTTAAAGTAAGAAAGAATACCGTTACTTGTGCAGTATAGTTCAAGCGCCAATGTTTACATGCGGTGCATTAATACAAATATGTTAATGAGGACTGTGGCGTGATGTGTCATCCGAAGTACACAGTTTTTATGCGTGAGTCAAAACAAAATGACAACATTAAACGTTGCATAGTTTTTAGGTATTGTCACATTTAATATATGGATGTTATATGAAATTAACAATAAATACTTAATATTTATTACAAGAAAATGTTTCATTTTCATTAGTTCCAATTTAGAAAATTAAATTGTACATAATGAAACTGTACTCGGCCCAAAGCTCTGTTGTAGTGTAAATACATGTAGCATGAGTGTCCGTGCTTGGGTTATTCGCGGGTAATTAGAGATCCGTGTCATTATCACTATCTTTAGAGGAGGTGAAACTGTATGTGACATACTTGTGTTGTAATTAATATTGATTGTAAAAATACTTCCTTGTATAAAAGACCCTCCAAATACGGACCCCAGCTGATAACCATGTGCTAAACTTTCAAGTTCACTGATTCGTTGAAAATTTATTTTTCTCTCTTGGAAATATGGCAAGTGTTACAGTGAAATTTGCTTGCGGATTAATGTGCTGGTAAGTACATTATTTGTCATCCAATATTTTAGGTATATTTTTTATTCAACTGGGGCGCAATGGAGATGCTTAACAAAAATAGAATAAAGCATGTTTGACATAACACATTTCTGGCTGTTACTAAGTTTTCTGTAGTTGTTAACAGCGTTGGAAGAATATGAAGTGTATAGGTCTATAGGTTATGTGCACAGGTCAGTGTTTTCTGTCATAGTGCATTTCGCACAGCATTGAGAATTTTATCCTGTCTGTAGCACAGTCAATTTTCAGGTCAGCGTCATTAAATGTAGCTAACAGTATATAATTTGTTTCACACGAAGTATTTAAAACTAGTTAGGTAGCTTTAGCTACATTTAATGACGCTGACCTGTAAATGTACTGAGTCAGGCTTGCAGATAGGAGAAAACTGACTATGCTGTGTGGAACGAACTATCGTAATACCAAAAAGCTCAACATCGTGTGCGTGCATGTGTATGTCTCTCTCGAAATGTTTTGTATGGTATTTTCTCAAAATGGAGAGTCCTTAAGTTACTATGTTGTTTTGTCATATATTTGTTTGTTTGTTTGTTTGTTGTTGTTGTTGTTGTTGTCGTCGTCGTTGTTGTTTGATTTTAGAACAACTACGTCGGGCATAGCCGAAGACAACAAAGGTTTATTTTTTAAAAGTAGTCCCTAGCGCGTGGACACCTAGACCGAGACAACCGGACTGAGATAACCAGACTGAGACAAGAAAAGTACGGTTAGCAAAACAGCTAGATTTCTCTGTCGCATGGGTGAGAAAAGTGGATTAACCACAACATTGTCTCCATCTAGGTCGTTGCCTAGTAACAAATGAATGCCATGAACGGTTAAAGAATACATTATTCCGACTGTCACATGTCCTGAAACTAAGTCTGATGGCAAATTTACAGAATGGAGAGGAACATTAACAAAGCCGCTCTCTACTCCCTGAACAAGAACATTCTCATTAGAAGAAGACTTCTCAGAAAATGGCAAAGTACCTGATAATAAAAGACTATGAGAAACTCCTGTGTCCCTTAAAATTTTAATAGGGATAGGATTGGCCAAATGACACAAGAGTGATATAGAACCCTTCGACATGAATGGTTAATAATTCTTCATAATAAAATCAGACTGGGGTTTATTAGACCTAACAAATGTGTTGCTTTCAATACATGACCGTGACCATGACCTCTTAGAAATAAGAGCATTTGGGATAGTTCTTTCTTGATTCTGATGCTTACATTTCAATTTGAAGCAATCAGAAAAAAATAAAAAATAAAAAAAACCCCCAAAATCTTTTCTTTCTTCTTGCAATAGGTACACATAGGATTAGGCAAGGATTTTGAATCAAACTTATCAGACGGTTGATTTTTAAAAGTTGTGCCAGACTGAGTTTTAGAAGGAGTCGTATTAGGCTGAGATACTTTTCTAGCAGCAGACTGCTGAGTGGAAGACATGCCTACAAAAGGAACTTTATAAGTTAAGAAATACTCATCAGCAGCATTAGCAGCATTTTGCAAGGTTTCGATCTTATGCTCGTCAAGGTTTGTCCTAATGTCACAATGGACACAGTTCCTAAACTCTTCAACTAACATTTGTTTGTCTGAGACTTTCGTAATTTTTATTAACCTTTCTAGAAGAGCACCACCTATCAAATTGTCGTGCTTTTTCCAATGCAAATTCGACATAGTTCTGGTCAGTTGATTTTCTAGAATTCCTGACTTTTTGCCGATAAGCCTCGGGGACTAACTCATAACCTTTCAGAATACAGTCCTTAACCACATCATAGTCAGCATTCTGCTCTAGTGACAGCGTAAAATAAATACCACTAGCTCTACCAGTAAGTACACATTGTAAAAATAGAGTCCAATGCTTCCTTGGCCACTTCAAAGTTTCCGCAATTGTTTCAAAACGAGGGAAATATGTGTCTACTTCTTTTCAGAAAAAAGAGGTACTAACATGATATTTCTAAAAACATGAAAACAGAATTTGAAATTCCTTTTCTTCCTTTCTCTTTGCATTTGCATTTGCATTAGCCTATCTGCCTTTTCTTTCTCAAACTGCATTTGCCTTCCTTCCCTTTCTTTTTCCATTTGTATCTTTTCTATCTAAAACTGAATCTGTCTTATCCCTAACTCCAACGTGTTTAGCTGTACTTCCATTTTCAAAATTTCCAACCACTCCTGGGTAAAATTGAAAAATTCTCTACTTTTGACGATATTGTAAAAAGAGCCTGTTGATTTCACTAAAGATTACCAACAAAATGTGAAATAATACTTGGGATTTAAAACTTCTGAAAACTAGGGGAATTTAAATTTAAAAAAAAACAATTTTCTAAACTATTTAAGCCAAAAATTCATATATCCCAAGGAAGAGGCTCCAGTTTTCTTTGTTACATGTCTACGCCCGTGCAAAAGTAACAAAAAGAAGAGTGAATCCAACAAGCTTTGTAAAATTTAACAAATAATGTATTTACCTATACAAACAAGGTAAAAATATGAAAAAGGACTTAAGGTTTATGATTCTAATCCAAAATTAATCCTAGAATTAATAGATATAAGTCCTGACAATAAAAAGACCTAAGTGAATCACAGTTCGAATCCCGATGAAGTTGCAAGATGGAAGGCGATGACGTCTTCTATGACCTGTTTTGTGTTAATGTATCAACAGTTCGTTGTTGAATAACTAGGAATAATAATCCGGCTTTAGATTTCCGATTAATTTCCAATAAATATCCTTGTCCAAGAATTAGAATGATCACAAGTGGTTTCCAGGGAAAATAAATTGTTAATTCCGAATGATAGAAAAAATCAAATCAAACTGGCAACAACACAATATACCTTTAAACTCCGAAGGTACTAATTACGACTGAATTAAATCAGTATTATAAGATGAGTTATAACCCCAACTGATACGCAATTCAGACCCTCGTGATGGGTCACGTGATCACTTAGTCCTAGCGACCCAAGATAGCCTACAAGTCTATTATTCGTTCACTGGTAATGAATTTTAAAAAATATAAAAATGTTGTCTACCAGAAAGTGAATCTAGGTCACTGATTGATACAATGTAAACAAGGTAATGCTAAAAAGAATTGAACTGAATTTTTTGAGAAAAATGTCAAATCCAGTGAATAAAGTTGGTATTACAATAACATCTAATGGAATGAAATAAAAAATAGAAATTTAAAACTAACAAACAACTAATTAAATTAGATATACGTAACAATATATATATATATATATATATATATATATATATATATATATATATATATATATATATATATATAGAGAGAGAGAGAGAGAATATTATAATCTACTATCTCAAATTACTTTCCTTGAAGTAAGAGAATGATTTGCAAAACAGTGCATAAAATCATAGTTCCTCCCATGCTTGTATTTAAGTCCATATCACTGCTTCGTATCTTTTCCAAATTGTCCAGTGGGTAACTAGACGAAACACGGGATATTTGAACTTCCAAAGATTTAGACAAATCAATACATTATCAGGATGTGCCAATCTTATAGGCTATTATCTTAGGTAGCGCTACACAGTTACCCCGTTCTCCTGAGATAGAATAGAAATAATGTAAACTTGTTTGCATTGGCAACATGCACAGTGGAGAGAATGTTGGCATAACTTTATGCAACTTTCAAGTACTGTAAATTAAATCGCTTTGCGTGTGGTCATTATAGAAACTATGTTCCTTTACGACTAGTTATCTTTAATCTCCCACATCAAATATTTTATTCATATTGACCGAACATGTCGTACTCATATACATCGACTGGTTTTCATTTCTAATATCTCGACATATACATTTCTCTGATTATGACATTATTAACCATGTTCTTTCCTTGTTTCTGCTCTTGATTACAAAGGAAAATATATGGTTGTACATTTATAGTTAATCAAATTGTCTAATCTAGACTGCTTAGGTTTTAGGTTTATTGATTACACATGGCTATACATTCAAACCTTAAGGCAGCAGTACGAAACTTATGCTTGTACTCCTAATATTTCTGTAACCAATATCATGTCATGTTCCTACAACGTTATATATCTATCCGAACATAATTTTAAAACTGTACCATGACTCAAAGTGATCTTAAGCTTTAAATTGTGTAGATGTTATATAATGTTTGGGTCATGTTTCTTAGATCTTAAGCTTTAGCAATTAAGACATTTTAAAACAGATGCAACTTCTTTAGGTGCTATATGACGTTTTGAGGAATTCTGCTGTGAAATGTTAAATCTAGGAATATCTGGATTATTAAAAAGCATTTAAAGATCAACAGATTTCAACTTCACGCTTTAATATACCTTCATTTCAAATAAATCCGCTTCATTCATTCTCACACTTGTAAATGACCGTTGACTTTAACAAGAGGCGGCTTTTTCTTGACATTTCATATAGCTCTATTCTTAGCCCTCACTTCATCCAGCTTTTTCTTCCCAATATATTGTAAATTTTATTCTATTTTTACAGTTCTTGCATTTAATTCTCGCAAATTTTCTCTTCCAAAATATATGCATCTAGTTGACATTTCTGTCTACTTGCGTTTGTGTCGTAAACAGATGTATATAAAACTGATTTTTCGTCATTTCATATAGACGTAGATCATACCAATAACAAAACAGTTGGATTTCCCAAACGAGTCGCATTTAGTGACATTATGGGATATAAAACGCAATTAGCGTTAAGCGGCACTTCGGGCTGTAAGGGGAAATCAATATTAGGGTGCCATATTCAAACGTGAATAGGGCACTAACGGAAATGTAGGTTACACAAAAGGTTTTTACTCAAAAACACTCTACATTTACTGAACAACAAAACGTATTCTAAGTGACAAACAAATAAATCATGTGGTCATAATAAAATATATGCAGAACATTTAATTTTTGCCTGTCAATCGATTAGTCCTATTTTGTGCAAAATATTATGGAAATGGACCCATTTCATTCCTATCATAAAAATCATCACAAGTGTTCCAAGTGAGAGCCAGTGTGATATTCTTTTCACTTGCAATGAGCTCTCTCACTCATGTGTTTAGACATTGTTTCTGTTTTGTAGGTATATACTACATGTTAAATGTGTTGTGTATCCATTAATGTCAAGCTATGTTCCCCTCTTTATTGTGCAATAATGAAATAAATAACTGAATGAAATCTCTTTTCAAGAGGAAATAAAGAAAGTCAGTCAGTCATACATACATACATACATACATACATGCATACAAACATATAGACATACATGCATACATACATCCACACATATATTCATACATACATACATATATGCATACATGCATACATGCATACGTACATATATACGTAAAGACGTACGTTCGTATATACATACATGCATACATACATACATACATGCATACATGCATGCATACATACATATATACATATATACACACACGCACACACACACATACACATACATACATGCATGCATGCATACATACATACATGCATGCGTACATACATACATACATAGATACATACATACATACATACATACATACATAATGCATGCATGCATGCATTCTTACATGCATACATACATACATACATACACGCACACACACACACATACACGTATACATACATACATGCATACATACATACATACATGCATATATGTATATACATACATAAATACATTCATACGTACATGCATACATACATACTTAGATATGTATATGCATGTATCCATCTATATGCATGCGTGTTCACAATTTACTTTTGCAAGTATTGCTCTAAATTGCACCGTATGTTAAAGCAATAAAAATCGTTAAAATGGGCAACAAATCGTTCCTCAAAAATATTAATAACGTATTTATTATGATTTTATGCACTTTTTTGTCTTCGTTAAATTTAGATTTTCAGAATCGTGCAATATGTTACGATATTGCACACCATCGTGTTGTACTTAAGTGCCCAGTAGTGTATTATGAACTACTTTGCAAACAAATCCTGTACACTCATGTAGAAACGCTTTATGTTTTGGTTGATTAAAGTTGTTTCTGAATGAACTTAAGCAGATGTTTCGTGGACTGTCACATGCAACGAGCTACTCCGCGTTAACTCTCTTGATACAATGTTTTAGATTTAGGCTAGCGATAGACGCCAGACAGATCATACAATTGCCGGGTCCCTACAAATAACATGCATATGACAATACATAAACTGTCTTCTTTAGCTGGTAATAAGAATGGCAAACAGTATACTTACACTTTTACATCTTAAATTTCCTCAAAATGTACTTTCTTAATTTTGGAAGTCCTAATTATATGAGCCATGCCATGGGTTCTGGAGCTTGATTACACATTTCGAAATTGTACTGTAATTTCGACTACATTACAGGTGCAGTTACATCCTCCTTACTGCACTCAAAAGAAAATAAACATTATATTCCATAGCATCTTTTTGATAATTACAATTGAAAGTCTTGCTATTTTTCCCACATTATGATTCCAAGGCATTCAATGACAGAAAAGAAGCATACTTGCAGATGTCAATACGCAGAGATCTCGCTGCTGAAATCAGATGTACTTCATATAGAATTTACACAGATAAATCCAGTCATTATCACGAGGTTTAGCAGAATCGACATAAATAACAAAATCTATTCATACCAGACTAAATGAAGAAGTTGTTGCAATACGCATTCATTCACAAACCGAATCTAAATTTTAATTTTAAGTAGGCAAATACGCCATTTTCTTTCGAAATTGATACCTAGCTCGACTCAGTTAACAAATTTATCTGCGCTGAGTTATGTGCGCATTAATAATGTTGTTGTTATGTACTGATCAATCTGAGCTTGTGTATTTAGCTTGGAATCCATCATCAGTTCAGTTACTTTGCTTCTTGTAGTGTATTTTTGTTTATATAATTGAGCCTTA
>JAECUM010023442.1:0-45689 GCA_016617855.1 Megalonaias nervosa
ACAGAGAGGGGGGGGTTGTACATAGGTGATGCTTACGTTTTCTTAATAGAAAACCAAAATCAGTGTGCATGTCCATGGCCTACTGTAACATGAGTAAATGACTAATATTCAAGTATCTGCCTCCCCGCTTATTAATATTAGCGCATGCCTAATTATTCTTGTGCCAGTATGGGGAAAAGTGCCCCTAAATTTTTAGGGCGGTACTCTTGTTAGAAGTTATTATTGTATTATTGGTCAAGTTCTATACCAATTTTGAATACTATTTCTTGTTGTAAACTTGTCCACCATGTATTAGGCTACGGTATTTTATTCATAAGCAAATGAAGCAATAAAGCAGTAAGGCAATCTCGTTTCCCCGTCCCTCTTTAAATCTTTCATCAAATACGTTAAGACTATGATATAGCGTGCAATAGGTGGGTTAATCAATGTGACTGTTTCCAACAGCGGCGATATCCATGGCGAATATTTGGATGTAATATTTTCTGTCGGGTGATACCTTTGTACAGATAAATGTTATACTAGAACTTGTAGAATATATAACATGTTTTCATCATATTGTACCCCAACCCCAATTTTCCAGGGTATTCTAATTTTGGAATAAGTAGGTATGGCCGTTTTAATTTGCATGCCCCTATTCTTTCTTCCTTTATACACGAGGCAAGGTCAGCTTTGTTTGACAGTATTGTGGAAGTTTAAATTTCAGGTTTTTCTTTGCGGCCATAAATCTTAAGTCATTTGATCTTAAAATGAGACAACCTGTAGTAGGAAGAACCGATCGTCCATTTAATATCAGATATCTACTAAGACAGGTAGTTATACAATATAACTATTCAATTTGTTTCAGGAGAATGAAACAGGTTTAAGCCTGTATTCATTTATCTGGGTACAACGGGTAGACATGCATTATTTGGCCTTGATTATGCTGACTTAGTTATCTTACAAATAGGTTAAGATTGCGCAATTATGGTCTCATCTAACTGTACTAAGGCTGAGCCTACTGTCCATTAAATGGCTTAAAATCAAGTTCTTTTCGAAGAAATGATTCGATGAATTTATTGTGCATGTTAAAGGGGCCTACTTTAATTGAGTCCTAAAATGATTAATATTAAATATCGCTAAACAACTGGTCACAGCTTTCATTCATGAGGTGCATAATAACATTGGCAATAACACATAGTTTAGCTTACTAGGATATTCCAGTTTGAGCACTGACGTTTATACGGTAATGTTTAATGATAGAAAAGCTTCAAACGTTCCGTTTCATGTTCAGGTAGCCTACTACATAATAAATTTGGATCCAAATAAATTAAAATAATCGTTAAGCTTTATATACTTTGTTCATATTACAATCACCTAGGAACTATTGAATCAGGTAACCATAGATTTACGCACAATGTACAACTCGTGAAACTTGAGGACTGCATTGGCCTGACTATATTCATAAAGTTATTGCAAATGATCTAACATCTTGGATACGTTCTTTCTCAAAAGACAGTTCACTGAGTTAACCCTACGAAATTTGTAGTTATGTCTCCAGTTGTTGTTATATAAAGCAATGATTCACGATCTGCATATCTTACAAACCGTCCAACCCAAGATGGGTGTCAGTTGTTACTGAAAATAAATAGCAAACACTGTACATGGCTCTGTTTATAGAAATGGATTCTGTAGGTATGATTCGAATTAATGATTGTTGGGAACTACTCCAAACACAGTAGAAAGGCCAAGTTGTCGATTTATTGCAATCCCTGCCCTCATAAGGAAAAATTTCGAAAGTAACAAGGTACTCATTGAAATATTTTTTATTTTTATTTTTGAAAGGTAAATAATGTACTGAAATCTCAAAAACAAGATTCCAGCGTATTCAGATATTTCAGCTCGGTTTTCAATATTTCTCAGGCTTACGTTTTTCACGATGAGCTAAGTTAGTAAGAGTAACTAATCTAGGTTTATATTTTCTTCCTGACTTTTTGTGTATATGTATTCCCTATTACAAGATAAATTCTAGATCTTCTGACTAAATTTTACTCATTGATTCCTGTATAATATTTCTTAAAACTATTCATTGTTAACAACAAAAGTATATTATAGGTAAGTAGTTATTTGGTCACTTTAATCCAAAAATGTCGATTGAGGCTCTACTTTCCTTGAACTAGATTGAAGGATTTTAAAAACGATATTTCTATTTTGTAACTGCATTGTTTGCGTGGCTAAAGGGTGCATATTGATCGCAGTAGCCCATTGATGTACATTATGATCTTTCGAGGATATCATCGTTTCTATAACTGCTATTCAAAACAGCGGTTTTGATGTAAACAAACAAAATTTAAATACAGTTCAGGGAAGTTCTTTTCCGGCTGGATTTGGCATAGTGTCACTATATTTGAGAATGAGTTGCAAGTGTGGAAACGACAAAATCTGAAAATTAATAAGACACATCAGTTTGAAAACTATCACTGAATAAAGGCATAAACAGACAGTTACAGTACTCATGACCTCTTTACAAGAAATATTCACTAAATTTCTGAAAATCTCTACTCATATTTTTCTATTATCTGGCTGATGAAGAGATGGATAATACGGCGGAAAAATAACTACTAAGTTTTACATTTATATACATGAGCATCTTTTTATGATCGAGAAAAAGATTTTGGGAATTCCTGAAATTTCGTAACATCCTTCAGTTTTCCCCAGAAATGAAACAAGTCTTAATTTAGGTGAATATTATCTTTTGAGTGATTTTTAAACATTAATGGCTGAAGAATATTCCTTGAATATATTTACTGTTTCGAGCAAAATTATAAGCTATTTATTAAAAACAGAACAATTGAGACCTGCAAACTATTTATTATCACTTGCACTTAAGTTCTTACCGCAGATTATTCCTTTAATCAAATTCTTCCGCTACTTATCTGTCGTGACCATATCTTGACATTATACGTATCCTTCCATAAATCAACTGTTCTATTTATATACATATATATGTACGAACATCCATATACATGCATACGCACGTATGTATGTAGGTAGGTAGGTATGCATGCATGCATGCATGCATGTATGTATGTATGTATGTATGTATGTATTCAATTACCTACTCACGTAAATACTTACATGCATGTTTGTATATATTTATGAAACTACCTGCTTGAAAAGTCACTTACAAAACTTTATCTTGTCATCGTTACGGAAGTTTCATATGGAAGTAAGATAAATACGTGTCTCCAAAAAACATTTTACGTACAATCCTGCCTAAAATATTCTTAAAACTTCAAAAAAGTCTTTCACATTTGACGAAATTGAAATCCATGCAATGAAAATAAAATTTACTGTGATCGGGAGATAACTGTTAGTTAATAGCTAGTGAAAAGTATCATAATGGTTATCTTAATTTTACAGGAAAAGTTTTCATTGCTGTAAACTTCATAAGATACTATATGCTATTTACTTATTATGTGATTCCGCTATGACTAATATTACGTACTCCTCTGAGATTTTCTGAGGTAGCAAAATTTAGCCTTTACGGTATAAAGACCCTCCACATAACAAGGTAAATATATATATATACATGGTGAGCAGGATGTCTTTCAGAGACAGCGAGAAAGAAATATTGAGGGAGGAAGAAAGAAATTCTTTTAACTAATATTCAGTTTTCTGAATAGTAAATCAACATGAGTGTACAGTTATTTCCTACTATGAAACAAGGGGTCAGTATTTGCGTGCATGTCTTAATATTAGCACTTGTCTAATTAGCACAGTGACATTATCAGGAATAAAATACCTCCAAATAGACCAGGGAGGGTTGTTTGGTGACACTCGTTAGAAACAAGTTTTTTTCCCTGATAACATTCAGTTGATAGATCACTTGAATAATATGCATTTCTGTTGCAAACTTTTGTTATAGACTTAATAGTGATGTACAGTGCTGTACGATTCCTGCTTAATCTTAAATGTTCTTGCTATCCCTGATGATCAAAGGTATTGCAAAGAAAGCAAACTTGTAACACAGACTCATTTCTCCGTCTCCCCTTTCTTCTGCTCAAACTTTCATCCAGTACGTTAAGTAGATTCCAAAACCTGCAATAGGTGGCTGAGTCGGTGTGAATTTTGTTTAGCCTGCATTATAAATTCTAACTGAGGCAGAATTCTTGGCTAAGATTTTGATCAAGGTTTCTCAGTATGATATATTTCTGAGGTTACTATCATATCAAGATTGAAAATCGATAAGATGATACATCTTGATGTACACAATACGCTCTTTCTGAGGTATGGTCCAGAACATTTTGCGATATTTATTATGGTTTAAATCAACGTTTCTTGAATCCAAAAAACGTTAAATGGATTGTTGTCAGCTTCAAAGTGTAGAATTAGTATGCAATACTATTTCTGAATGGGTTTCCTTACCCTCACACTGTACCTAGAGCAAGGTTAAGCTTATCTCGAAACATACTTTTTTAAGTTACGGTCAAGTCTTTTTCTATGGATGAAGTATCTGTAAAACTCTAACTTTTATCTCCACGCACACACTTGCACACACGTCCTCCTTTCTTTATACACAAGGCAAGAACAAGTTCTTATAAAAATCGTATAAGTTTTCATTTAAGTTTCCTCTGTTTGGTTATAAGTCCTAAGCTATTGAACATTAAAGTGAGAAAATATGTAGCTAGAATAAATGATCATCCTTCATTTAAGCTGTCTACTACACAAAAATATTAACCAAGGGTGTAACAGGTCTCATATGCACAATGAGATCTCACAGCACCAGATATCGTTTGTGCCTAATGTTGGAAGAGAAATGTTACATTATGTATGAGACGCGCAACTCTCCAACTGGAAGAAAAGTAGTTGTGCTCTCTCGAATACAAAGACATCTCAAACGTCATAACTGTGTAAAATACCGTAAAAGCTTCAACAGCAGGTAAGGCATTTCAAAGGTATAAACTTTACATTTTATGTTAATCGACTAATGGTGAAGCTCAAGAAAAAAAGCCAACGGCAATGGCGAATGCAATGCTGGACAAAAACCAAAGCTTCTACATTTTGTGTTGTAATTAGTTTGCATAAGGGATGCAGACTTTGATGAAAAACTACTAATGTCAGTTCATTTAGATTACACGGCACGCACCATACATTTATATTGAGTGACAAGTACCATATACTTTGAGCATGGCATGTGCCATACACTTAGATTTCATGGCACGTGTTATACATTTAGATTGCATGGCTCATACCATGCAGTTAGGTTGAATGGCATGTATCATACACTTAGACTGCTTGTCACATACCATACCCTTAGAATGCGTGGCACAAAGCATGCACTTAGATTGCATGGCGCATACCATGCAATTAGGTTGAATGGCACGTACTATACACTTAGACTGCAGGGCACAAACCGTGCACTTAGGTTGAATAGTACGTATCATCACTTAGATTGCTTGTCACATACCATACATTTAGATTGCATGGCACATATCATGCACTTAGGTTGAATGGCACGTACCATTCCCTTAGATTGCATGGCACATACCACACCCATAGACTACATGTCACATAAGTAGTGAATGGGGGCGATATACGGAAAATGAGAATCAGCATTACAAGACCCCCATGGCCTGTATACTGACAAGATTTATACGGGTCTATATAGGGACAATAGGAATGGAACAGGTGGGTGAGGTCATGGACATTGGCAACAATGTGGTAAGGGCTGACTTCAGTCGGGTCAAACAGGGACAGCGGGGGAAAAAATAGAACGCTTGGCGGGGCAGGACCTATCACTGGATAAAAATAACACACACACACACACACACACACACACACACACCAAACAAAGATACATATATTTGGCAAGAGAGAGTAAATCTTTTCGAGGCAATGAAGTGGCCCTGAAAAGGTCCTTCGGTTTTTTTCTTCTTTGTCTCTTTCTAATTTCTTCTCCTCCACCAACTTGTTATTTTCTCTCCTACACTCTTCTTCTTCTTCTTTGTCTTCTCATTCTTTTCTTCCTCCTGTTCTACCTTCTCCTCCTCCTCCTCCTCCTGTTTCTTCCTTTTTTTTTCATTCTCCTCGTCTTTTTCAATTTTTTCCTTCCATTCTCTCATCCTCTGTTTGTCTTCTACATCTTCCTTTTCCTCCTTTTCCTGTTTAATCATGTCATTTAAGATCTCTTTCCCTTTCTTTAAATTGTTGATTTCCATGGCCAATCTGTGGTGGCTATAAGCCCCAAACTGCATTCTAACTAGCATTTCTTCAACCATGCCAATCGTATCTCCTACCTCCAGCAATTTCAGTATCCTTTCCATGATGCTAGCCATTTTGTATTCACTGCTGAATGGCGAGAATGACGAACGCTATGCTTTATATAATTCAAGCACGGACGATTATGAAAACATCCCTTACAATAACTTCACATACTATCTACTATCCGCACAGAAGGGAATAACAAAAAACAATATCTACTATCAACACGGAAGGGAAGAAAAGTTCCATTATATGCTATCCACACAGAAGGGACGAAAACAACCCATTTTATACTATCCAATAACCCATTATCTACTATCAACACAGAAGGGAAGAAAAAAACCCCAATATCTACTATCCACATAGTGTAGGGACTATGTTTTTTCTGTTAAGGGTAAAAATAAACACACATACACACAATCAAACATACGTATGAGTGCACATAAACACACATACACACAAACACACAAACGTACGAGTGCTGACACACACACACACACACACACACACACACACACACACACACACACACACACACACACACACACATCAGTGACGGATTTAGTATTTATAGTCAGACTACTCCACATTCACACAAATTGGCAACTTGAATAGTCTCTTTTCTAGAGATCTGGCTAGTCCTGAGAAGGGCTGGGGTTTTGTTTTGAACATCAGATGCAACTCTTAATGGTGACACCTCCCAGGTCTAGCCCCACACACACAACGTCTGCTCCAGTCCTGCTCCCAATGCGCAGTTGTTCTTGGCAGCGCAAAGGCAGGTTGATTGTTCTCATCAACCCAATTTTCCCTTTCAGGGACAATGGTCTAGTATGAGGTGAGGCAGGATTCTTTCTTCTTTCTCTTTTTTCTTTTCCTCTCCTCCTCCTCCTCCTCCTCATCTATCCTGATTGATTCTTCAATTTCTTCCATGGCCAGCTCATCTAGTAGGCGCCTGGCATACTCCAGGTGCATCTGAAATTCCAGTAACTTTGAGATTCTACTCATTTTTAAAAGTGTTGATGAATCGACGATGGGTAGCCAGACTAATGAACGCTGTGATTTATGTCTGAAGCGCGCACATGAAGGAAAACATCCCTTGACACAAAAACTTACAAGACCCACATCATCATCCATCTCATGGGACGCGCGGGCCTAAAAGAACACTCACTCACTCACTTTTTTCACATACAAGCCCATACACACTATCTGACAAGACAGGGAAACGAAGTGCTTATAGGCACACTTCTATTCTTTTTTACATAAAACAAAGAAACGAAGTGCTTATAGACACACTTCTATTTTTTTACTACAAACAAACATTTTGGCAATTTGACTAGTATCTCTTTGCTAGAGGGTTGGGTAGCCCTGAAAAGGGCTGTTTTGTTGACGGGGAGTTATGGCAATCTTGTATCTTCTAAGATTGCGTCACCGTCTGGCGGCAGGCTTTCCTACAGGATAGGGTCTGCTTGTTCGGAAAGAGAACGAGAATTCTTTCGTATCTACACTGCAGTCGACAAAACCTCTGTCTGGTTCCTGCTGTTGTTGCTGCTGCTGCTGCTGTTGTTGTTGTTGCTCTCTCTCTCTCTCTCTCTCTCTCTCTCTCTCTCTCTCTCTCTCTCTCTCTCTCTGCTGCTTCTGAAGTCTATACTTCTCAGTCCACTCTTCTTGCTCTTTCTTGATTTCCTCTCTGAAGACCTCTTCTATCAGGTCTTGGGCTATTGTTAACATCCTGACATTCTCTATTTCATCAGGCTTCGGTATCAGGTTTGCCTGACACGGTGTAAATTCGCATAGGCTTCGTTCAGCTTGGCTAGGCTTGAAGGTATGTTTATAAGTTGACGAGTCTACAATGGATGGTCAAACTGACTGACTGACTGAAGGATTATAGTCGCTCTTGCACCTTTGTGATTCTGCGACTGGTTGTGGCCGCTGGCTGGGCGATAGCCTCTTAAGGGGGCGCTTGGCCCCAGGCTGGGCCTTGACAGCATGTGGGAGGTGCGATTACGGAGCCATCGCATCTTCCCAGATCCAGAAGCGGCGTAACATGTCCGGCACGAGGCAAAGGAGGAAAAGAACCCGTGGCAGCGCCAAACGAGCACAGCAAGTACCCCGTGACAGCACCAGGGAACACCAACCCCGCAACCAGACGCCCCGGCCCAACGGCTAGGCCGGTCTTTTGTGTCTAATCGAGTCCAGTTTTCCTATTGGACGGCCCTATACCAATAATGTGTGAGCCACCTGTGTAATTGTTCTCGTGTTTGTGTTAAAAATTTTGAATTGGAGACTGCCCTGCTATATATGGCTAAAGCGCGGACGCAACAGAAAACATCCCTACTGGGTTTTAGTGTCGGAACGCTATAGAGTTAATTTCATGATGAGGGATAGAGAGACGTCACAGAGTATATATTCACAGTGTTTTTTGAAAACAAACTACAAACACATTTTTCCAAAACACAACATTTTTTATTCAAACAACAAACAACCAATAATTTTAAACAAACAATTCAAACAAACAAATTATTTTTGACAAGGTTGATAACGCTGTGAAGCGAAGTTAGATTTCCACTGAGGAAGTCATGGGGCCATTGATGTACCCTACGTTTCCTAGCTAACGATAAATGATAGCCATAATGGTCACAAAATCATCGATCTACTTTGTCATGTTTCTAGAATAGTCACGATCAAAATAAGTCACTAAATGATCTAGTGGATATCCAAGACTGTGTTGATGAAGAAAATACACAAATATTGTCCACAAACCAGGGAATATGTGCCTTGTAATTTCACATTATTGAATCGTTACCTCTGGGCCTTTCTTCTCATAAAGTCAATGATGTCTTCTTCCAAAGGCGGTAATCCATACGAATCAAAATACTCCACACAACCATCAGTGGATTCCTGGGAGATGACTGTCGTCTGTGTTGATGACATAAGCTTGATGGTCTTTAGGTTTGCGATCAGGAAGTTCATCTTTAGCGCACAACACAGGATTCCAAGAAGCGGTGTACGAACTGTTGTTCAAAAGGTAATGAAGTTCCAAGGTATCCATTTTTTGCTTTGTTGTTTTTTCTTGTTTTTCACATATAATGATAAGTCATTAATTCAATCCTGACTTTTTGCCTGAAAATCTCTGACAAGTAAACGTCTATTGCTCCGTCTTTGTACCCTTGGCCAAGACAGCTTCGATGCGACGAATCTCCAAAGCAGTCAGTGGAGGAGAGGAATATTCCAGCAAGTCTTTATACCACTAATGCAACACTACTTCTTCCGAGATGAGACCCCAAGCGTACTCCAGATACGCGTCCAAATTTTCTTCTTGGCTCATCATCATGCATTTATCGTGATGATTTTGACTGGGATGATCGTTTTGACATCCCCAACAATCTTTCTGACTCAACCCTGTAATGGCTTCTGCCAGGTGTTTGGCAAAACAGGAGACTAAATGTTATTCTTGTTCTGGCCATCTGGATATGACCATCCCCTCTTTATCTTTGTCTTTGGGTTCTGCTTCCATGGTATCCTCCCATTTCCAAAGAGTCTTCACCACCCAAAGATGGACTACAGTCTTCCATAGCTTCTAATAGTCTAGAATGACTTCTTTCAAACTGTTGATTTATATCGTATTATCGAATTCGGCATACAGGATGACGTCCACTGTCTCCTTCAGTGCTCCTTTAAACTAAAGTTCCACACGAATCTGACCTGATTTTATAGGGTGGAAATGTCCCTCGTCGCTGCCTTGGTCTGGAGTGAAATTAAAAGCCACAAAGCGTAACCTCCTGCATAATCTTTGTACGGAATGCCGTGACTGGTGTTGGTCCCTAACTGTCCCGTGGACAAGGACAAGTACGACCTCAAGTAATTCTTCTCTTCAAACTTAGGTTCGAAGGGTCTGGTACACAAGGTCTTGCCATCGCGACTGACTTAGATTTTGGACACGTCGAAGTGTTGAAACTCGAAATGAATTTCATCGTAGGCTCCGTTGAAGGCTGAATTCTCGACAATACCAATGATTAAACACTTGAGTAACTGTCCTTGGAACAGATGATCTTCGATCATAGATTGCTGACTAGCGGGAATGGTGAAAGTTTTCACTTCCAAACGTCATATCGGATACTTCGAGGTCGTTCTGCTCAAAGTGTGACTGATGTCGTTTCCCACTTTAGGTAACACTTCCACACGTCGCACGTAGAGTAGAGCTTCTTGGATGGTGGTTTTGTAACTGGCAGCAACAGTATCAGCCATCAAATGGAAAGCAGCACTGCTTCGATTCAGTCTCAGACGGATATCCACTCCGTTCAGCAAATACTTCTGTTGCAACCACATGTCCAAATGCAAATGATCCATCAGTTCTAAACTACGGCTTAAAGCAATTTTCTCTTTACGGTCTTTAAACCCCGCATTGTGGTCATCTAGGCTTTTGAACTTGCCCGGTGTGTCAGGTTTATATACCACGCAGGCATCCAGATGAGTGTTCTTGGCCTCTGTTCCGTACGTCAAGAGATTTTCAATGTACGCTCGATAAGGATAAGTATCCATGCTACTGCTGATCAGTTTCTTATTCAAGTACAAATCCACTGCGCTCAACAAGGAATGCATGAAATTGTTGACAGGAGCTACTTTGTCCTCGTCTTCTAGATTGTCAGTACCGTCCCCTTCGGCTACTTTGACCTTCAAGTACAAGTAACTACTATTCAGATCGATGTAATCCTCGGGCTCTCCTTTGATTTCAAATTCGATGGGGGTTGATCCTGACTCCTTGACAGAGGAGACATAATGAAATTCTATCCATTGGGATTCTTGCATCGTCATCATAATGGGTGGAATGGCAAACTGATCCAGTTTCGACTTGAAACAGACGCAAGAATCTTGGTGCATCATTTTTCTCTCTGTGATTTAATAATCAAATACGTCTAAGTCTCGGACGGTTTTTCTTTTCTTGGTCTTTCTAGTTCTATGGATGTGAATTCCTCTGGAGGGGTGTCTTCGTCGTCGTCCTCTCTCTCTCTCTCTCTCTCTCTCTCTCTCTCTCTCTCTCTCTCTCTCTCTCTCTCTCTCTCTGCCTTGTCCTTGTTGTGGCGTCAGGGAAGCAGGAATGCCTGACTCGGTAGCGTCCTGGGTATTTATAAGAGTTTTTCGTCGGCCCAGAATGTCTTTACCCGTTTGAAGCAAGATATTTCCGCATGCTCTCAAGACGGCTTCTTCGGGGTTTTGTTTGTCGATGATGACATTTTCGAGAAATTCTTTGCCTTGCGTCAAAGCGGCATCTTTCAAGGCGTGCAATCCTCGTATCACCATCGGTTTCAAAACGGGGGCCACCGAACGAAGGTCGATTTCAACATATCTCCTAAACCATGTCCTCGTTGTCGAGCGACTACTCGGTACACAGTATACATGACTTACAAGTTGTCAGAAAATCGTTTTCTAAAATGGAGTTTCACTGTGATTTTCCCTTTGGAGAATGGAATATTTTGTCCAAGATCTCCTTTTATAGCAATGTTGACAGTGTCAAAATACAACTAGCTGACGGGTAAATAGTGAGGATGTACAAACTCACGGTGAACATGGTAGGTGTTTCCACCTTCCTCCTCAGTGTTCGTGGCAGAATCCACTTTGAAAGGAATGACACGCAGTAACGGTACGGAGGTGTGTCCCACTACGTTGTACTCCACCACATCGGAATACACAAAACTCAAATTCAGTCCTTCCTTCAGTTCTACCGGGGATCCAAAACACTTGTAAAATCCATATTGCTGTTGATCTTCGGACTCAAATACCGTGCTACCAAATGAGGATGTCCATCAAAAATTTTCAAATAATGTACCATTAAAAGTAATGGCCAACGTTTCCGTATCCGAACATTTCATCAGTAGGCGACGAGCCACTTTATGGTTCTCAATATTAACATTTTTTGGCTCTGATCAGGGCTTTGTCAAATGCTTCCTCGAACCTGTCAGCAAATGTGTCCACCAAATATTGACCGCTATAATAATACCCTGCAGGAATTTTCACAGTATAGATGGTGAATAATGGATTATTAATTTTGCTGGATTTGTGTCACCTGAAGACTTGATTTTATTCATCTCTTGTTGCTCTTGCTCGTTCAGGATTTCGACTTGGAAAGTGTTTTGATTTTCAGTGCTGTTTTGGATTTGTGTAGGGTGAATCATTTCCACTAAAGCCACTTGCCAATGGGCTTAGTGATCCAATTGGATGGCCTGAGGTAATCTGATCGTGAAACAGCACAATGTGTTTCTGGCAAACACGTCCATGGAACTGTCACTGGATAACGTTAAGTAAAATTGGTTGTTCATAATTCCAAAGTTTTTCTGTCCGAGGGGTCACTCGAAGTTAGAGGAGTGTCTAAAAGAAAGTTGTTTGAGTGGTGACTGTTGGAAGGGTGACCGACGTTGGTCACAAGTCTCCCGTTGTTTCCGTTAGAAGATCATTTCAGAGAAGGATTGGGGAGAAGGTAACCGATACAACTGCTCAGTAAAATGGTCCACAATTGTTCGTCTCCTTGTTGCAAACTCAAATTGGCAATGGCAGCACCGATGACACAATAAACCACAAAGATTTGGCAGAAAAAGACGATTTGCGTTTTAGGCACACGTTCTCCACACCACACCCACAAGGGTTGCTTTTGTAGATCTTGCACAGAAGAACTCGATGAAGGAGTGGTCACTGCTTTAGTGGTTGAGGCTGTGTTGAAGAGCATGATGGTCACGTCTTTGTATAGTCGATGACTTACGAACTGTCGATACAAGAGTCAAAAACTCGGCGGATATCCTTTTCAATGTACTTTGACTTCTTTGACACGACGCTTTCCCACTTTTCGGATTCTTCGATAGAGAATGCTTTCGTACACTTGGTCTTCTTTTTGGGTCACACGTTGTAACTCAGGCAAGTAAAACGTTCCTTTTAACACTTCCCCGTTCGTGTCGTCTAATTTATAGACGACAGGATGACGGCCACGCACTCGTCCGGTGACACGAAATAATTCGGTGGTCCATTTCGGCAAGTAACCTTTGTCGAAAATGCATTTTGTTTTGCCAATGCGCACCCAATCTCCTGCTGCAAACACTCCACCTTTCTTGTGGACAGTCACAGTCGGGTACGTACCAAACAGGCGCTCAAAGACAGTCACATTGTTGTCCGGAGTCACTTCTTGGGGGACATGTCCGATACTCGGATGATAAGATTGTTTGTACGCTTGGACTAGGTGAGGCAAGACGTCGATGTACTTGAGAGTGTGTTGATGCATAAAATATTTCCACATTCGTTCTTTCAAGGTGCGTTGAAGACGTTCCACGATGCTGGCTTTGGTTTCGGGATTCTCAGTGGTGGAAAAATGAATTTCTCGTTTCTTCATTTCGTTTTGGAAAGTTTGGTTCAGAAATTCGGTGTCTTTCTCGGTTTGCGATCGAAGAGGGTGACGACCGCTTTATTTCAACACTAGTTTGAAGGCTCGCACTAACTCAGTGCTCAATTTGGAAGTCAATGGCACGACCCAGGCAAATTTATAAATACGTCGATGACACAAAACAAATATTTGTCGCCACGATTGTAAGTGGCCAAATGAGAGACATCGGCTAAATCGGCTTGCCATTGATGATTGATGACTCCCACTCCGGTGCGACTTCTGGAAAATTTTCGTCGAATGGGTTTATGTAAAGTGTACATGGTTTGCTCTTGTAACTATCGTTGCACTTAAGGTAAACGGACACTTCAGTCAAGTTTTGGAAGCACGATACAATTTCTGAACTCCTCCGTATCCCACAGGATGGGCTGGATCATAGTAAATGCTGGCTAACACCTTTTCTATTTTTAGTTGGTTATCCACTCTTCACTGATGATACTCTGGATGGGGCGAAATGGCGGTTTGGAAACGGCTTTAGGTGTCCGATGTGCCACGGGAGTGGAATTCGAAGGTAGTGGTGGTAGTGATGGCGGTAATGGGATGGCTTTGGTCTTCTTTTCTTTTTTTCACTTATGTTTTCCCTTCTTTATTTTTTTACTTCTGTCGAAGGAGGAGTTGACATCATCTTTTTAACCCATGCTTTAATTTCTTCTCGTTGGGGTGTAGGGGAAGGGGTCAACAAGGACGCTGCAAACTTAGTAGGAATAGAAGCTGCTGACGGTGTTTGAAAGACTACTCGTGCCTCTTCCTCCTCAGGCATTCGTGGGGTTGCGTCTGCCTTGACCGCTGGGGGCAGTGGTGGTGGTAGTGATAGTGATGGACTTTTCATCAGGGCCTTAAAATCTTTCAGAATGAATCGAGCTCTTTCGTCTAAAGCTTTCTGGTGAAAGAGTTGAAGTCGTTGCAACAGTTGACCGTACCTTTCAGATTTTTCCGTTTCTGACAAATGGCTGCGATCCATCAACGATTGCAATTCGTGTTGTAAATGGGACATCTCGGTCAAATGCGGATTGGGAAGTAAATGTGCAGTGCGTTGTTCTTGCCAACGATGGTATTCCATCCATCGTTTGTAAGGTACTAAAGCCAGTTTTCGTCCTTCCATCCGATTTCAATAGTCTCGTATGAGATCTTTTGACTTCCAACATACCCAACAAGGGTACCATTACTCCTTTGACAATAGGTCCTAAAAGGGGTAAAAATCCTCCGCGTTGCACCAACATCTTTTTCATTTGACGAATGGGGATGGGGAGAGGGGTTTTTTTGACCATTTGGCGAAGAACGTGTAGATTTTTGGCCAAGCATTCTTTCTGATGTTTAGACAAAGGTATCATTCCTTTCAATACATTCAGACAGCATTCGCACACTGTATCGATGACGTCTTTAGATGCGGTTTGAGTGAGTTGTTTTTGCATGGGTAGAGAAGCTTTGGGCAGGACAGACAACTTGTCCCAATGTTTTACTAAACGAGGAGGCAGTCCTTTCCTTTTCTTTTCTTTGGGGGTAGAAGAAGGATGTCTTCTTGGGGGTGACATCTTTGTTTGCTGGTTGGTTCCAGGGCACACACCACAAATACATTGACGTCGATGATGTAGCACACGGCTTTTATCTTTCTTTTGGACTATCACTTCGTCAAAAAGATGACAATTTGTTTTCCAAAATAGTCAAAGAATCCTCCTCTTTGGTTGCTCCTCTTTTTTTTGGACGAGTGTGTCTTTTCTCGGGGTGACGTCGATGCTTGGCTAAGCGCTTTTTCGGATGTCGGGTCAAACGACGAGACTGTCCTTTTCTTTTTCCTTTTCCTTTTTGGACAGGAGAACGACGATTGTAGTGTTTTGCACTTCTTTGTGGGGACATCTTTGGTGCACAAAATACACTGAAGTCCATGGCTCAACATGCGTCCTTATATCTTATTTTTGGAGTATGTCAAAAAGTTTGTTACCAGTCTTTTTGGCCAACTTCTGGGCCATCGCTTCTTTAAAAATACGAATTTTTTATAGATGTCATAAAAAATCCTCCCCTTTGGTTGCTCGTCTTTTTCTTTGAACGAGTGTCTTTTCAGTGGGTGACATTGGTGCTTGGCTAAGCGTTTTTTTTCGGATGACGAGACTGTCCTTCTCTTTTTTGACGGTAACGGTGTGTACTTCTTTGAGGGGACATCTTTGGGCGTTCAGGAGCACAACGACGCTGATCCCCATCGTTTACCTCAGGTCTTTTTTATACTGGAATGCGTCGCCACTGATTGTCTTTACGTCGTATTAACTTGATGACAGGCACCACACGTCGTGGAGGGGGTCGCAACGAACCAAATCGGGACAGTTCTTGCTTGGATAAATCCAGTAAACTCTGTAATATACCCGATCTCTCTTGGACTTTGATTTTGGGGGCAGGTACTTTGTGAGCACCTGCCACTGACGCTAAAGAGGCGGAGGTGGTTGTCACCGCTGGAGGAGAAGTTCTTGGAGACGCGGGTTTTATTGTTTCATCAAATTAGGAAGAACATGTGTCAAATTGGGTTTGGCTGGCATCACCAGCATCGGAGAAGTTGAAGAACCTGAGGCTACTGGAGACGCGGTCACCGTTGCGGAAAGTCGTGGTTTGCTAATGTAAGGTTGTGTCCTGGCTGCAGTGCCTCGTGCGGGTAGAAGCTGTTTTCTGTGGGCTTTTATTTTTCTTTTTCTGGGGACTTTTCGTTTTCTGAGGCTGAGACCTGGTCTTGACACCGTTGCTCCTTTTCTTTTTCTTCTGGGTACATTGAAGAGTGGCTTTTCTCTTGGGGAGGACTTTGGGAGGATTGGGATCCCATTATAAGAGGGAACGAATGATGGCACCTCCTAGAGAACCGCTACCTCCAGATTTCAAAATGATTTGCTTTTTGGTTTGAGTGTCGATGCGAGAATCGGCCAGTTGCGTCAAGGCTACTTTGTTTCTCTAAAAAAAAAAAGCGGATTTTATGTGGAATGCGAATGATGCCTTGCAGTAATTGACGTGCTGTCACCGTAAACCATCGTAAGACTTCTTTGAGACTGGCTTCTAAAACACGAGCGTGTATTTGTGGATTTTTTCGCGACTGATCACGTCGCGAATCAATTTGAAGAGAAGATGAGACTGAAGAGACGTCATATTGACACTGTGTGAGACAGACCCAAAGTGACCGAGGTATTTTAGATTTTTTTGGTTGTTGTTAAGTCGACGACGGGGACGTGTACACGACAAACCCTCCGTCTTGGCACCAGTGATGAAACAGATGGGTACGAAATAGCAAATACTCGGGGATAGTGTGTTTTAAATCCACAAGTAAATAGGCGTGTGGGGTTCGAGTGGCATCGTAGTACGCATGGGTCAGCCAAGGAGTTTCTAAATGTTTGGCTAACACTTGCACTTGTGATTTATCTCTAGGGCTTTTAAACAAGACCGCATAATTAGTACTGAGATTGATGGTGCGATGGGCTTTGCTTTGTTAAAACAAAGTTTGGGTGATGTAAATGACAGTGGCATTACGATGATGCCCTTTGCACGTAAACCACAGTTTCATTTCTTCTTCGTCTTCTCCAAATATGTCGTCGAAGATGACCAGAAGTGTTTGACTGGGTCAGACACGATCCCGTCGTCTTCGCCAGGAATTTCTTCCACAAACACGATGGAATCGCCTTGACTTTCTCGCAGAAGGCTGTACGCCGATTGCCACTCTTTGTAACACCACACGATTCGCTGAGGTGGACGATCGATCAAATGATGTTTATGTTCGATCAAACGTTTGACAAGTACGGTTTTGTTTTAACCGCTAGGTCCAGCAATTAACATGTTAAAGTGATGGCGAAGATACAAGACCTCCCAACTGGCACGATCTAAGTTTTCGTCGATGACTTCAAAAGTGGAGGAAGAGGGAGCAGAGACAGTAGAGGTAGCCATAATAGTGTAGGGAATATCGCTTTTGACAAGAAGACAGACAAGACAAGAGTTTTTATACATTTTTCAGGACACGTTTATTTCAAAATCTTTAAAGTGGAACACTTAAGACAAAAATACATAAAAGCCAAATGGTTAAGTACAGGGATAAAATACACATCAAAACGATTAAAGTGGAATATAAACAAGTCACTGTACGACATTGCTTGTGATCAAGGTGTAGTGTCCTAAGGACAGTGTGTAATGTTCTTAAAGTCTCTACACTTGGCAAAGTCACAATGGGGTCCTCCCGGAATGGTCTTTCGGGAATGTCCATGTCGATAACAGTCCTGTCCTGAAGGGAGTGGTTTTCCTTGGTGTCGGATTCTTCTGGCACTGTGACTAACATTGGTTTAAAAGTTACATTTTTCACTTGGCACTTTAAATTCAATTTTTCCTTTGAATGCATAACACAGATCTTCGGCAATGTAAGATACTTCTTTTGTCCAAGCCTCGAATCCCCAACTTTTGCAGTCAGGTACAGTGAGAGTGTAAGTCACAAACTATAAACACATCTTCGTAAGCATCCGGAGTGGCTAAAATTTCACAAAGAAACTTTTCTTCAAACAGAGGTCGAAAAGTTTAAAAATGAAAGGTCAATGTTTTTAGCAGAACCAGTTTCTCGTGCTCATTTGAAGGAAACACCATCATGTTTTTTGGCGGTACCTCACTGTACAGTTCGTAGTGTCCACAAGGAATCGGCTGGTAAACGAAATCCCAGAAAGCAAGTCACTAAGATACAGACCACACGTCGACCCCAATTCAATGGAAACAGCTCTCGTAATAAGTATTGGTAATCTTCCACAGTTTGAATGCTGTCCCTGATTTCCTTCCACGGAATCTGTTGTATCACGAATGATAAAGGTCGTGCACATCACACACCGTTCTGAAGTTTCCTCTTGAACTAAGTTTATACTGTGTAAAAGATTTTGGTAACCCTCTAACTCTTCCTCTGGAATTCGTTGCAGTAAGTCTACCTTGTAGTAAGAAGAATTAGTAACAAACCAATCCTTCTCGGCCACGGGTAGTTGATCAATGTCTGACCACTGGAACACTTTCATCGGAATCAGTCCTCTTATAGCATTCAGGTACCAGTGGTTTAAACATCGTTGCGTAACGGATGCAATTGTTCTTTGCGTTGAACTTGTATTTTGAATAGCTCTCGGTAAATGCGTTCTCTCAACTCCACAGGCAAACCACGAATGTTCTCTTGTAAAGTATCCATCCAGAAATTACTGAGGTCGTCCCACTAAGGGTAAGTAGTGACAGTGCGGAGCCCATCGAGCATATTTTAAGTAAGCCGAATCTTTCTGTTCCCACTAGTGAAGTGACTCGCCGCAACTGAAGCACTTGACTTTATCCCCTTCGCTCAAGTAGATAAATACGGCTCTGGCTAATTCTTCGGGGGTAGGTTTTCCCAAATATTTAGGCCATTTTCCTTGGAAGGATTGGAAACGACTTTCAAAGTCCCAGTATTCAGGCAAACGCACAGGTGAATCATATTCTTCTTTCACAGGTTCATTTCGATGAGGGTACCGTGAAAGCCTCAGGAGTTTGCTCACGGTTGGATGACATCCGTAGGGTTGTAGCCGCATGGATTCAAGTGGCTGATGACATAAACAATGAAAGCCAGTAAAGTGATAAGGTGTACGACAACGAGTGGCATCGCTTTCGCATCCGTCAGGTTTGACACGCACATCATCACTTTCCATGATAGGTGTAGTAGTAGTAGTAGTAGTAGTAGTAGTAGTAGTAGTAGTAGTAGTCATTCCGAAGTTCCCATGATTGGGTACTGAATCCCTGAGGTAACAGCGTAAGGCATCCCTGCAATCACAATGCACAGCATCGCACTCCACTTTAGAATCACCGAACTTGTATGGCGTTGTCTGTTTGTTAGAATTCACCTTTCTCGCTTGGTATTGGTAGTTACAATGAACTATCAGTCTGGATGTTTTCCATTTTTTACTAGTGGTAATGAAGTCTCGAGCTTGTAAATTTTTCCTTTCTATATCTAGTTTTGGAAGGCTACCATTATTCTTCCTGGACAACAGTACTTCGTACTCTAAAGTACCGTCATAAAGGTACCGTAGTGTAATGGGTGGAAAGGCCATAGAAAGGTAACGACAGTGCGGAGACCATCGAGTATGTTCCAGAATAGCTGAATCTTTATAGATAAATCGATCCATACGCAACCTCAGGACACAACTGAAACACTGTACTGCGTATCCCAATCCAGTCTCAGGTCCCAAGTAGACGAATCCTGTTCTAGCTAAAACATTCGAAGTAGGTAATCCTTCCCTATCCGTGGGCCATTTTTAAACGTTTTCAATCGACTGGCACAATTACAATAGTCAGGCAAGAAGACAGGAAGATAGTATTGTTGAACTTGGAGTTCACACTGGGGCTCTCACTCGATTTTTGCTGTGTCGAAGTCATCCTTCTTGTTGGTGGCTATCGTCTTGTACACATTATTTTATACCAGTGTGTTCTTAAAGTAAAGTGAAGTGGTTGGCAAGTCGCACTCGCTTCTGGTACACGATTTGATACACTTTTTTCAAAGGCCGACTGACGATTTGGTGTGTGGCTAAACGTACAATCTTGTGAGATTGAAAGGTGGTCACTTTAAAGTTTCCATCCTCTCCAGATTTCAACGCTACTTTCAATACCCCAAAGTTCACACTTGACTGTTGCGATAATACTGAGTAAATCCTTTCGCTTTACATTCAGTGTGCACTTCTCCTTGTTTGTCCCGGTATTCGTGGCCGTAATGTTTGCACCACCACTAGCAAAACTTAGAATCTTGTCGTCGGGATGTTCATCCGTCCAGGCTCCGAAACGGTCTCCATCGATGACAGGGTGACGGTGACCCAGGCGATCGATGTAGATGCAACTGTCCTGTCAAAATGCAGCACACGATCTCCTAACTGGTGTAAGGCTTCGTACAGTTTAAAGCGAGCATGGGCTGTCACGTAGGCTGCAAAGATGACATTTGCAAATTTGTCAGCCTGTACAAAGCTCAGTTCATCTTCATAATTGACCAGGATCAATTCTTCACGAAGGACGTCTACATGTTTCATGTATTTGGTTTTGTCGTGAATCATCTGGAAGTAACGGAAAGGTTCTGTCAAATACTCCCTCTTGGGTAAACCCAGTCGCTGTGCCATTTTTCCCCACAAGCAATTCAACATCACTTTGGCCAACAATCGCCTTCCGTCGTTTTTCTCCACGTGGTCTAAAGTGACACCTTCCTGCTCCCAGTGTTTCACTTTGAATTTCTTTTGGTCTTCAGGAGTGTGGCATCAGGAAGGATAGCCACTGGCTTCTTGTTTCAGTTTCACAAAAGCATCCGGCATCCGCGTAGTGTGTGAAAATGCCTTTCTTAGTTTGGTCACCCTTGTGGTATTGTTCTGTCTTGGGAAAGTGGTAAATTTCGTACATTTCTAACAGTTGGTATCCCAGGTCCAGAGCTTAAAACAATTCCACGCCGACTTACGTTCCTGTCAAGGCGCGCTCTTCCTAGTTGTTCTGACAAGGTTGGTCTTGGTTGCTCGTTTCGGCACAAGTACGGCACAAGGGAAACATTAGTTTTCCTTGGCAATGGTGAAGTAAAAAGGGATGATACAAGTCCGTGAGAGGCAAGACTTTATATTTGATCAATTCTCGATATTTCCACAGCAACGCCGTAAAATGTCCACGTCGGAACGACAATACTGTAACATTTCTTCCTAAAAGTCGAAGGGGTCCGAGGCGTGAGTGTGGTACCAAGCGTAGAAAGCTTCTTGTTGTTAGGTGCGCATGTTATCGGGGTCGTAGTAGTCAGCATCAGGTAAATGGGGTAGAACGGCGTGTTGATTGGCTTCGGTATTGAAAAAGTGCAGAAAATAACCTTTGGCCATTTCTGTCATTCCAAACGTTTTAGGCATGCGGCTCAAAGGCATGGCCAAGTAACTCATCAAATCTTTAAAGTGCACTTAAGCCACTTGCATGGAAATGATTTTGGGTCCGTTCAAAGTCACTTTAGGACCTTTGGTACTTTGTTCCGTATAGTATCTGAGAGGAAATTTTCTATCATATCCTGAGAAATTGTGAGCCATCACCGTGGCATAGCGATGACAATCTCCGTAACGTTCGATGTCCTCTAGGCTCCACGTCTCTTCGATGGGATCTATGATCTATTGGGCGAAATCGGCCAGCGTGTAGGTCCCCGAAAGATTTTTTCACGTCCTCCAGGAATCTTGCTGCAGGGAGGACAATGACTAAATATAGGTTCTTGGATGCACTTCTCGCACGCTCGATGGGCCATGCAGAAATTAGGAATGTGAATGACAGTCTCTTGCCTTTCTTCTTCTGATCATCTTCCTCCTCTTGTTTGGAACGGTATTTTTTAATTTAGCATTCGTGTTCCAAGATTTGGCGACAAAATGTGACATCGTTTCTTTCTTGAACATACGTGAGCCTTGGCATTATTGCTACGTATCATTTGTCCACAAGTAGAACACAATCTCAGGAGTTGACAAGCACTTTTCCACTGTGAACCTTGCGTCTTTGGATTTTGTTTGTAACAGGCAAGGCTGACAAAAATGCCCTGACAAGCTGGGCAATGCACTCATTGTCGTCCTTCGTCAAGACAGGGTTTAGAGGCTAACATCCCTCACATTTTGATCCACAATGCTTGTGTTGCTCTCGATTCTTATAGACATAGTCACATTTCTCACAATAATAACTGTATCCCAGGAATGCGGTGATACTGGTAATGGTATCGAAATGTTCATCGTGATGATAGATGTGAATGTATTTTCCGTCTTTGAAATTGTTGCCTCCAAACAACAGAGGTCCACGCACTTCTTGAAGATGCACATTCAAAGTGTAGCGTGGAGCCAAGACGTCTTGCAATTTTTTTGCATTTCAGGAATGCCACAGGGTGTGTCTTTGGATAGCCCCGCTTGTTGTAACAGGAGTTCTGCTTCTCTTCGTTGTATGGCACGGTTAGATTTTTGAAACGTTTGCCAGGCTCTTTTCCATTCTGCCGTGTCATTCTTGTCGGCATACGTTCGTCCCAGCACGATGGCACGGGCTAAACATATTTGGTCTTGAGGGTTGTTAATTTGGACGATGCTGCACTTGATGCTACGAAGGAAGTCCACCAATAACACTTTTCTGCCTTGCCCGATCCCTTTGTGAAGAGAAACGTGGGTCAGGAACAGTGTCGCTTTTCCAACAGTGATGTGAAACTTGTTGTTGGATTGTTGCACGTGTTGAATCTTGTCGATGACTTTGGAAGGTGTCATTTCTGCCGGGCTGTTAAACTCGATCCAAACGGGTGACTTCAGACTGTCGTGAAAAAGGAAAAGTCTAAAGCTATCGTCTTCTTTGGCCTGACACTGCCGTTTCAGTGTGGTTAACAAAGAATCCCACACATCGGTGATGAACTGTTATGCCTTCTCCAGCGGTACGTCTGACTTGAAATCTTTAAACTTCACCGTGTACGTGTAGGCCGTGGTTCTAAATTTTCTAGAGGAGCGTTTATCCGTCTCTCGAATGTGGTAGTACTTTTCAGGATTTAGTGGGAGTGGTCTTTGGTTTGGTGTAGACTCTCTGACCTGGATTCTGTCTCACTCATGTCATCTTCAAAATCGCTGGCATGGATTTGAGTCAAGACTTCAGCTACTGTGCGAGGCGATAGGTCACTTTTCTGCTTCTTACTTTCTTCTCCTTACTCCACGAAATGATGCGATCGTTTCATCTTGAGTGCATAAAGTCAAATGACTACATTTTAAACGCCGTGGTCTCCTAGATATTAATGTCAGGCTAGTGTCTTGCCTATACAAAGGGCTAGTGTCTTCCCTTTAAGTATTCATTTCACTCTCAAGCCTACCAGAACGATGGAAGAGCCAACACAAATCTAACTTCTGATCAGAGCTTTGCGAGGTGTCATATGAAGGTCTTCTTCAGACAATCCGATGGACTACTCCTCCTACTCCTCCTTTCGAGATAAAAGTCAAGATACTTGCTTTATCTGTCAGAAGAAAGGGCATTGGTCTTCAGAATATCCAGACCGTCAAAAAAGCAAGACAGGTGTCAAAAGAGAAAAAACTCAAGATACCTGTTATCATTGTCAAGAGAAAGGACATTGGTATTCAGACTGCCCTAAGAAATAACAGTAGCAGGAGGGAGAAGGAGATTCCGAACAGGAAGAAGAGGTACCCTCCATAAAGGAAGAACCCAGACACGTCAAGAAAGGGAAAAAAAAAACGAGCAGAAAGTGAAGAAGAAGAAGAGAAACCTCTGAAGGTCAAGAAATTCAAAAAAGGAGAGAGTGAACAAAGACACAAACGAAGTCTATGAACTTTTTAAAGTGTTGTGACATTAGATTGTAAATTTGTACCAGAATAGACTAGAAAGAAAACGTAAGTGTCTCTTGGTTTTAATTTTTATAAGTATAAGGACCTACACTCATGCACTCACACACGTTCATCATGGGGAAAAAGGGATTTTGAGTTTTAATTGATTTTGGCAAACTGAATACTATCTCCGAGAGAGAGAGAGAGAGAGAGAGAGAGAGAGAGAGAGAGAGAGAGAGAGAGAGAGAGAGAGAGAGAGAGAGAGAGAGAGAGAGAGATGGGTGGCTCTAAAAAGGGCCGTTATTTTCAAAAAAACAAAAAAACTCAAGAACGGGAATTAATCAACTTTAACTGCCTTATCCCTTTGCCACGGCCAAAGCCTACTTCTGAAACTGCTCCTGTCGATGATTTGGTAGAAATCACTAGAGAGGGTATCTCAGGCGTAGTGGAAGTGTTGACAGGGTTGGGTTGTTTGGCTCGGGAAGGTCTTTTCTATTGGGTCGCAATAAAGAAATCTGATACATTTCTTTCAGATTCCTTTACTCTGCCAAAATGTCTAAGAGTACCGTCACCGTTTGACTTTTCACTCTCTGCCTTCTCTCCTAGACCTTGTTTCTTCTCTGCTTCTTCCTTTCGTTTCCTTCTTTCCTCTTCTTCTTCTCGCCATTGCTGTTGAAGGAGAATAGTTTGTTCTGCTTCTTGTTGCTGTTGTAAAAATATCTCCAATTCTTCTTTCTGTCTCCGTTTAAAATCCTCGAGGTGTGGTAAAGAAGGAGAAGGTGGCGAAGGTGCCGGTACCGGAACAAATTCTTGAGAAGAAGAGAGAAAATCGACTAAATCCCAATTGAAATGGGTCAATTCTGGACGTAGGTCCGTGTTGGCTTTGTTATGCCATCACTCCTCGTCGCCACGGCCGGTGCACCCTATTTCATCGTCTTCTTAGTTTCCGTCATGTTCTAACTCTGTCGCATGGATTCACTGCGCAAAGACGCTAGCGCATCTATTTAGGGAATGTGACGTCACAGGCAGCTCTCTTAGGATTGGAAGACAGACCCCGCACTCTGACTGAATTTTGTAACGCGTCTTTGGATTGGTGAAAAAACTCAATCCGTTTAGATCCTCTCTTCCACTATAAATAACCGCGGTTCACTTCATTCTCTTCACTTGTTCTCGTCACAAGATGTGGACAAACGTAGAATAATCTACTCGAAGCTGTTCCGCATCATGGATAATCATCAAGATCACTGATACAGCCGCTTGGAAACGAAAGATCTATGTGGAGAGACAAGACTGTCTGAAGAGAGTCGTCATCTACTGACCAGAAAATCCGTGAGATGTCCTCTATGTTAACGGAATGGTGTTAACATAAAAACCAAAGGCCCTTTTCAGGGCCACTTCATTGCCTCGAAAAGATTTACTCTCTCTTGCCAAATATGTGTATCTTTGTTTGGTGTGTGTGTGTGTGTGTGTGTGTGTGTGTGTGTGTGTGTGTGTGTGTGTTATGTCTATCCAGTGATAGGTCCCTCCCCGCCAAGCATTCTATTTTTTCCATCTGTCCCTGTTTGACCCGATTGAGGTCAGCCCCTTGCCACATTATTGCCAATTTCCATGACGTCACCTACCTCTTCCATTCCTATTGTCCCTATATAGACCCAACCTTTTGTTCGTATACATCTTGTCCGTATACAGGCCCAGGGGGTTTTGTAATGCTAATTCCCATTTTCCGTATAAATCATGTCCGTATGCAGGCCCAGGGGGTCTTGTAATGTTAATTCCTATTGTCCTTATATCGCCCCCCCCTCCTTCACTACTCACATACCATACACTTAAGTTGAATGGCACGTACCATACCCTTAGATTGCATGGTAAATACCATACCCATAGATTGCATGGCAAGTACCATGCCCTTAGATTGCATGGCAAGTACCATATACTTAGAGTGCAGGGCACATAACAAACATTTAGATTGCATGGCAATGACCATGCAGACAATGAAATGGTATCATCAAGCCAAAGATCGCAGAGGTCAAAATCTTCTAACGATTGCTGGTTCAGTAGAACCAACACAACAAAGTACAATAACGAAAACTAAGCAAGGCATGAAATTAATTAATATGTCCTACTTTCGCACGCATAATCACATTTTCTCCTATGTTTAGCCAGTATTGCTGGAAACCTGCCGATAATGCAAACTTATCACGCGTCCCGTAAGAGACTGCATGCCTGTCAACACTAGCAAGAAATATCCCTTCAATATGTGCAATAATTGTCATAATGCTTCTGCTGCAAAACATGAACTTACAACAGTGATTTGAACAATTTTTGGCTGCAGAGAAATTCTTACATTAATATAATTTGGATTCTTAGGAATAAATTGCAGCAAGGGTTTTTCTATGTCTGGTGAATAAAGTTAGCATTAATTAAAATAAACACACCGACTTTGAGAAGCAGACATTAACAGGGAATGACCAACAGGGTGTATTCTTACCTATTGTTACTTTCATTTGATACCAATAAGTAAACATATCACTGACATACTCGACAACAGCGTCAACTGTGCTGATTGATCTCGTTTGAGCGATTAACCTTGAATGTTCTGTTTTTGAATAGTTGTTCTGTTGTTGCTGCTGTAGTGGATGATGTTCATTTATAATCTGTAGTAATCTGCGTATACTACGGACAGATACGGATAAAGGTTCCACAAAATTTAGGCCGCCCACCACTTTTGTCTGCTTCTCAACCAGACATAGACAGAGGGATGCATAGTCGGAGAAAAAGAGTGGGACAAGAAGACAACGAATACTGGCTTTCCATTCATGTGAAATAATATTGTCATTCTAAACAACCTCTAACCATTTGATGCAATCATAAAGTCGGATTTGGTTAAAGAGAACGAGGGGATAACTGGGCCACGAACATAATACTAAAATGTGTTAAAATATACAGTTGGGATATTATTAGCACTAACACTATCTTATATTTTATTTGACGCAAAACTCAGTCGCTCTGCTCCAAGAAGGACAGTGGTACTCTTGTATTGTCTAATGACTAACACATTGCAAACATTTTTGACAATGAAAGTTGCAATTCCTTTAATACGGACCAGGTTATATATTGTTCAGGAATAATATGTTTAAAGTTCAACTACTTTCTTTAATATGTTTTTAGTCTTAATAACTGTTTACGTTGATAGAGGACTCGTGTTTTCTTTTAGGTTATTTGATCGAAATGGAAGTAAATACTGTGGTAAAATTATATCTTAATGTTTGTATATTATATAAGTTGGAGTCAAATGATAAATTTATTTTTGAAATAATTCAACAATCCTATTTTCTTAGCCATGTAGACCAATAATTATATCAGCTCTAAATGATTCAACGTCAAATATACTGAAATAATCCGGACTTTTAGTGATACTTCGTTCTTGCAAAATTTCATTATATCAGTTTGCCAAGAAATGTGAGTCTCGTTGAGAACTGTAGTCTTCACATATGCGGGTGAAGTGGATATGCGCTTATGAAAATATAATAGAACTTGACAAAGATTTAACATTGAACGACACACTTTTCAAGGTTACGACGTAGACATTTCGATTCTTATCATTGCTGTACCTAATAACTAATTTTTCTGCTGTCTCTATTATTACCGGTTTATTATTTACGTTGTACCAAAGGTGCTTTGATGAATGTTGTTTTACAACCAATGCACCTTGTTTTATTTGACTCCACTTTCTATAACAGTTAAAACTAGCCTTTGTAATTATTTTTTCTTCGGATGAAAATAAATCATTATATTATTCTCAATAGTTACCACGAGGAAATTAAATGCGAATAGAAAGGAATTCAAGACTCTTAATAAGAAATATTTTTTTAAAAAACAATATTTCAGAAATTGGTGAAGGTTACTGTGGATGTAGACCAACAATTACAGTTATTTCTATACTAGTAACTACTACTCATAGGCAATACACATGTTCAGATCCCAAAATCCATAACAACGCTGCTCCAAATGTCACTTGAAAACAAAAAACTGTAGTATTTGAGATAAAAGCAGTACGTGTTAAGATTATACTGATTTTTCTATTTTGAAACAAATAAAATAAGATCTAGTAAATTTTAATAGCCAAATTTAAATAGCCAATTTTACAGTAGCAGTAGGACAATTAATAAAGTTGATTCTCTGCAGCTATATTGTTGGCACTAAACAGAGTTGACGACATTGCAGACTGCCAGTTATTAAGAATAGGCTGTTGCTTGCGCTATAGTTGCTGTTCAATATTTGACCGTTTTCCTTGTCTTTCATAACCTGAACGTTGCAATCTTTAGTTATCTTAGTTATCTTCGTTGGAGTACTGTCTGCGTTTATGTTACCCTAATACTGAGACGCTAATTTATCAAAGATGTTCATGAATCTTTTGGTCCATATTTCATGAACCTCGGCCGGACCAGTTTCTTTCCAGTTTAAAAATTTTCGCAGCTATTTCCAGATGAATTCGGCCGTTGTTGCTAAACACATCTGATTATATTCCAGACCTTTCTCAGCTAATCTGCATTGTCCTCGAGATAACCGGTTGCTTGCAATCTACTCCATAAATTATATCCTTCTCTCTACTGGGTATGATATTCTAATCGTTCCTCTATTTTCCCCTAAACGCCTATAGTTCCATCTCCTTGAATTATTTCTTTTGTTTACAACTTTTGACCCTTTCTTCGTATCTGCTACATTTGTGAATCGTGCATGTATTTGTTCGTTAAATTCTACAGTCACTTCCTTTATCTTGTTTCAGTAAAATCGTTCTTCTTATTCAGATAGCTCGTATGTTCATTATTATGAGGGATTTCATACCAGCTAATGTCTTCTGTTTTCACGCCATAGTTTTGCAATCCCTGCTTCTGTGGTGACAATATTTTTCCATGGCTGTTTCGTTGTAAGCCTGGCATACTACAATTGTGTTTGTATAGATCAATTTGTTATTTTCCTTTATACTCCTTGCACCAGTGAAGGACAGTACTTGATTTACCCTATATACTTCTGTCTTGGGTGTTTAGTGTAATTAAAGAAGTATCTGTATTACGTTACTTGACAGTGATGCATTTCCCCCTTCATCTCTATCACCGACTTGTAGGTGTTTGCTGTTTGAATACACCGAATCGTTTCGCTCTTTGTATCTCTGGGTTCCTCTTAAACTCATTTGTCTACACAAGTTGTATTCTTTGTATTCGTATTAATGAATTTACCAAGGATGGACGAACCGCCACTAAACTGATAGTAGGGAATTAATTTACTAAAAAGTCAAGAGAAAAAATGTAAAGGTATGTTATGCACCCTCACCTTGATAAAATTAAAAGACTGAGCTATATTTTCATAAAACCAATCACTTAATTACAGAACCAAACCAGACAAATCCATGAATGTACCGAAGATTTGTGATCGCAGGTCAATATTTGCGCTACAAATGATAATATATTTCTTACAAAGAGCACCTTGTTACTTTTGATTTTGTTTTTCTTTAGAGCGTAGGGATTTTTAAAAATCGATAATTTGACCTTTATCGTGTTTGGAGTAGTTTCCAACAATAAATAAGAATCATACTTGTTACGTATCGGGTCGTTTAAAGTAACACAAAGAAAAGAGTGACTACAACAAGCTTTGTAAATTTTAACAAAAATAATTTATTTCCCTAGAAAACACGGTGAAAAGGTAAAAATATGAAACAAGACTTACGATTTACGAGGAAGATCCAAACATTTGTCCTAAAATTGTGAAAAACACATAAGTCCTGTGAATAAACAGTTCTAAATTGAAGTCTGAATCTCAATTCCGTTCCAAGATGGCGGATGATGATGTCAGACGAAAGTTTTACACAAGTGTCCAGAATTTTCACTGTGAATCACAATTTGTATTGTTCTGTTCCAATTTAGAATTAATTTCAGCAAATGTCTTTGTCCAAAGCCAGTTGTGTAGTTCTCCAGGGAAAATAATTATTATTTAGAAGTTAGATGAAGTGCAGTTATCATCAACAACAAAACACATGTCGTTCTACACAGACGTACGAACGAACAAATCTTTCCAGCACAAAAGAATACCTTCTTCTTAAGGCATTTAGAAACTCTATAAGATGTTACGATGTGACTCTCTAAGATGTTAAAATATGACTCTAGACTAGTTCGCAGCTACCTGAGTATTTTAAAGCAAACTAACACGTCATTTCATGTACACGCATGAAGAAATCGGGGAGATTTCGAAATATCGCCAACGTAGTATAGAATGTCAAAAAGTATTATTAGAAAAGACCGTGGTCACAGCCAATCATTTACATAGCTATTTCTGACTGTTTACTTGCAACGACAAAACCGTCAAGCAAAAATTTTGCTTACGCGAGTCACATTTACGTTCTAAATAAACACGATGTTTCTAACAAAATATCAGACCCTGCGAACATAATCATCATCATCACAATAATAATTACATTTAATCATATAAAAATGAAATAAAAATTAAATAAAAAGATTTAGAAAGAATTCAAATTTTAACACACATGTAATTTAACTACAGGGTCGTAACATACTAAATAAACCCAGTTCTCTAAATAGAGCCGTGGACATAGCTTAATAACTCTTTTCAATGACAGTTGACACCCACATTGGATTTTCTACGTGTTTGACACAGTTTTTAAGGTATATTGTACGTGACTCATAGCTTCATGAAAGAGTAGCTTTGTGTATAAAGTTATAGCTGATGTAATGGTCCGTTAGTCACTGCAACGTAAACAAAGTATATAGAGCTCATAGATGGGGTTTTTATTGTGTTTTTTAAAATTCTTATCGAATTTTTTAAGCAGCAGAGAGGGTGAACAGACCAGAATTTCAGACCGAATAAAGCTTCCTACGGAAGGTAAAAAAATACAAGCGTCAATAACGCTAAAGCAGGAAGGGTAAATAGACCAAAATTTCAGACCGAAATAAAGATTCCTACGACGGGTGAAAAAATACAAGCGTCACCGAACCCTTAACTGGGTTATTTTTTTTTTTTTTGCGTCTGATATATTTAGCTGTGTTGTCACCGTGTGTATGACCCAACAGAGTCAAGGGTGTAAAAATGGTAATTGGTCTATGAATCAAAAATTTTTTCGAGACCTATACGATACCTCGACCGAGGATCATGTAAATTTATCTTGATAAATCCATGAGGAATTCACCTTACGCCAGACGATAGATCGCTCCGCCTACCAAATCACGTAATTTAACCTCCGACAAACAGGCAGTATTTGGCAAGAAATATGTTTCAGTTTAAGTGATATGTTTATTTAATGTGATTTCTATTATTCTTAAAAATACAAAATTACAAAATTGCATTAATTATACTGCAATAGACAATATTTATATATGTAGTTCAAGTTCGTACATTAATAACCAAAGTGTTTAATTTCAGTAAATAATAACAATCTATTGTAAAAGCTGTTTAAGAACTTATTCATATGAAAGGAAACTTGCTCCAAAAGATGCTGATGTATTTAGCAGATAATGATATCTTTGTTAATTTTATCTGACTTATGTTTATGCTGCCTTGGAAGTATATGAATTGAAAATTAATAACAAAATCGTAAATAATTACTGTTTAGAAGTATACTGTTGTACATAATAATTTTAATGTCTGCTATGTTCGTCAGATGGAATTTTGATCAATGATGTCTGTTGATGTAAACATGTAAACGCGTGAGTAATATATCGGAAGATAATTATTTGAAACCTTTATTTTGTATTTCTTTATTACTAATTACATTTTTGTATCCACATCCCTCCTTCAACCCAATGAGAAAGAAAATCGTCACTCTAGTGTCTGAGAGATCGAGACGATAAATCATTAATTTTGGGACAAGCCAACATTGAAGTGTAAATTTTCAAACTTTAAAATAATGCAGACATTAATTTTTACATATATATTTTTCAATTTCAAATTCTTTTTTTTTTTCAAGCTATCAACGGGACATACTTTGATGCAAACAAACACGTTGTAATTGCCATCAACTGTGTTTTTATTCAGCTGATCGTACACGCTACAAGTCCTTATCCATCAAAGTTTCGCCTATGTTTCGGGAAAGGAGTGCATCTAATTCCTCCATTTAGACGATCTGGATATTGACTGTCAGAATTACAAGACTTCTTTTCACCGTTATTGATCGAGAAATCAACAAATCATTGCAAAATTTGTAAATGCTTATCACAATCAATTCATTGTTGCTACAAGCAGCTTGTCGGAGGAAAATGGCGGACTTCAGCAATGCCTGGAGGTGTGTCTAATTTACGCTCGCTGATTGGTTAACTGATCCAACGCGATTGACAAGTGGCGATAGGTCAAATGCTTGCGCGCGTGAAAAAAAGTTTCTAAATTTAATCATATCCATGCCCCCTGAACACCAAATTTGATTAATGTTTCCCAGAGTATGTGTGTCGACTCCATTAAAGATAATCAGAAGATTACAGTTAACTCTGATCATTTTAGGTACTTGTGTATATCGCTGAGTAACATAAATCACGTCCGTGTTTTTGTGTCTGCCTCGAGAAAATATCCGAGCTGGATTTGATTGTTTGTCCAGCATCACATCATCGTATACTACGAGATTATTAATGCATCCATCGAGATCATCCACAGATGGAGCCTCATCAATATCGGTAATAATGTCAATAATATCATTACCGTCCTCGTCCAACAACTTTGCATTTTCATTAAAATCTTTAAGCGCGTTCTAGCATCGCTGATGATCTACAGATGGTGCCACAAGATATAATTTATCCCATTTGAGCCAGCTCATTATCAGGTTAAGCAACAATTGCGTCTTACCAGACCCAGATGGACCTATGATAATTGCTCTGATAGAATTTGGTAGAGCTGGATGATGCTTGAATGGCTCTTGCTTTCGTGTCGCGGAGAAATCAATCATATCTATGTTGTACAAATATACTAAATAATATGAAATTTTAATGTGTTGGATGTAGAGCCCCCACCCCCACCAGTGGATTAACAAAAGTAACGACGAGGAATAAAAAGCGTACACTTACAGGCAAGTGTGTAAAATGTGGTACAAAATAATACAAATTTATCTCTAATAAAACAGGTGGTGATATCGCTGCTTCGCTGGACAAATTACCAGGGGCTCCATGGGCTAAGTATCCTGGTGAAAAGCAACTTCCTGGATATTATTATTGTGGTCCTGGAACCCGACCTGATATCCGACTCGATGAACGAAATCAGCCAAGACCTGGAAAGTATCCAATAAATGCGATTGATCAAGCGTGCCACGCTCATGATGTAGCGTATAAAAATTCAAATTTGCAACAACGATATATAGCAGACGTGAAGTTGATACACACGTTAAAGTCTGTAAAAAACTAAATCTCTCAGAGAATCTCTTGCTAATTTTTTTGTAAGATCTGTGATGAAAGGTAAACTAGTATTAGGGGCTGGTAATTAGTCGGCCGATTATTATTATTATTATTATTATTATTATTATTATTATTATTATTACTATTATTACTATGGAATCGATTTATTATAGCGCAAGAGGATATTTGAGGGGTAGAGTAGCAATTAAAACAAAATTGCAGATGCAGTAGGTGTCGCACGTTCTGTTGCTGCAGATTGGTTAGCACGGCAGGCAATATGGCAAATTTATGTACCACCACCTAAAAAATTCAGTATGCACATTTTGATGTCAGCACTCCTAATGAGGTTCATCAAGCAGACATTTTGTTTTTACCACACGATACTATTAAAACTGGTAGACTTCAATCACGCGCATACAAATACGCGTTGGCTGTCGTTGGCGTTGCAAGTAGATATAAAGAAGCAGAACCACTATCAACTAAAACAACAACTGAAGTTGCATCTGCGTTTGAACGAATTTATCAACGTGGCGGTCTACGATGGCAATAGTTACTACAGGTTGATTCTGCCAAATAATTTCTTGGTGCAGTAACATCTTTGATGAAACAGCATAATGTCAAAATCAGACGAGGACACGCCGCAATTCATCGTGATCAGGCAATCGTTGAACGATTTAATCGAACACTTCCTGAGCGATTGTTTGGATATCAATACCAGCAGGAAATTTCCCTTAGCAAAGTTCAAAAAGACATGAGATCTCGTGAATAGGTTGGAAAACTACCTAGTGTGACAGCTGCGTTAAATAATGAAATTACTCGTGCAATTTCTATGAAACCCATCAATGCGATCACAAAAAAAACATATACCAATACAACGACATGACTCCTTCTCAAACCAATCAGTGCTAGGTAATGTGACTGTAAGATATTATATGAAGCTGGTGAACTTGAGGGCGGTAAAGTAAGAGCGACTGACCCAGTTTGGAATGTAACCACACATACAATTTCCAGAGTGGTAAGATCTACTGGTAGACCTGAAATTTACAGACTAGATTCAACTGCTCCTCAGCGTGGATTTGTACATGAACAATTATAAGTAATTCCTGAAGATACACAAGTACCACCCCCTTCATTATTGTAAAAGCAGTGCACCAGCGCCCCGACGTCGATTACATTCAAGACAGGTCAGCATCACATTTTCGCGTGTGCGACCAAGACTACTATTACTTCTATCCACGGTAAACTGTCGTGGATTATTTTTTGAATACTGCCACAACATTACTGTTACAGCTCGCACAAAGATTATTCTGTCACTGTTTCAGTGTCATGATAAATTCAGCATCGAGATCAAAGTCGCGTTTATTTCTTTTGTCACACTGTGATAACCAGCTAATTTTTTCTTACTACATCATCTCCATTGCCGGTAGTTTGAATATTATTTACTGTGAAGTCTATGATAACCCTCCGCAGCTGAGATATTCTTCTGACTCGAGACACTGCCAGATAAATTAAATTTGGTCGTTCAATACGACCATCGACAATCCAAATATTTTTATCTGAGATAGTTAATACATGTGATGAATTAATCGTTATACCATATCCTAGCATCCATGGAGTTTTGTCCATCGTTAACGCGCTCTCAGCAACATTAACAGGAACTAAAACAATATCATTTAGTACAAGATTGTGTTTATCACCGCAACCTGAAATTTCAATATCAATATTTTGCCGTAGCGTATCTGCTGGGCGATAAAATAATGGTACAGGTAGATTTTAAACTTTTTGTTTATGTAACAGAAATAATTGCTGCTGAAGTGAATCACGAACTATCTTCCGACTTGCAACTATCAAATCAGTAGGACCACACATATTCCAAAAGTCATTCATAGGAGTTTCTGGAATCACTTCAGGCATTTTTTCACACTGAATTTTGTCTGGTCGTAGTCTGATTAATTTTTTAAACTCCCTTAATTCTGGATCAAGAGCTCGATGATCATTAGTTATTTCCTCATAATAATCTACAAACATTTTTAGCCATTCATGTAGAGATGATCCAACAAAAGGTGGTGGTTGGCCATGATCTCCACATATTATCACAGCAGTATTCCGTGTCAATAACCAATCAAGAAACGTTTTTAACATATCTAGCGACACTGTGCATATTTCATCCCAAATAATGATCTTGGGAATGTATTTTTGACCCATTCGTTCAGAAGTCCATGCATTTCCTTTCCATCTAAAGAAACTGTGATAATTTGAGATTTAACTCCACGTTCGCTCATTTCTCATGGCGAAGCGATGAGTTGGAGTGAATACAATCATTTCTGAACAACTGTTCAGGAATAACTCAATCGCACGCGTTGTTATACCATAACCACCACACCCGTTAAGATAAACAGTTTTATGCCTAGCTACGGGATCATACACCGATGGTGCTGATGATAATAATGACATCTGATTATTCTTTTCTCGCTTTATTCTCTATTCGCCTCATGATGCATCGGTACCAATCTTTAACAAATCCGTATATTTTTTATTGATATAAAATGAATCTGTTGAGACTCTAACCGCGGTATCAGGAAATCTGTTTATTATTGATAATAAATTTATTGAAACATACGCTAACATCGAAGATCTTAAATGAGTAATCTGTGGCGAGTCACCATCAATATAGCTCACGATTGTTCCAAGTTTAGTTCCAACTGGCAAGTAAGCATTATTCAGCCTTATAAATGGGTCTCTCTCTCTGTATCAGTAATTATAAAATCAAGTTCAGCATCGTCGATGATTAGTCGACAACAAAGTCGTTTATGATCACATGAACCACCCTGAGTAAAATTTCCAATTATTTTACTGTTGAGATCTTTTGCAAGTTTATTTTCGTATTCAATTTCATCGGGATTACGCTCAAAGATTTCGTCAAGAATAGATCCTTCAACGACAGGCAGCCAAATTTGTTGTTGTGGACGATACGATATTATTGCTTCACTTACAACCAACGACGCTAAAGTTCCTGCATCAAGCATATATCGTAATAGCACTGTTGGAGCCAATATTTTTCTAAAAAATGACGACCAAACCAAACATAAACAATCGGATGGAGATTTTCCGTGAGCGAATACGATTTAGTACATGCAAATCCAACTAGATCAAAGTCTGCTAAATGTCCATTTATCGCAATTCTGGTCATTTCTTGTGTTGGATGTCAAAATCTCTTAAAATACTCTGAACACTCTCCCATTCCAAGAAAACTTAGAGAATAACATGCAACCATATCAAATAAGATAACATCCTTATAATCGTATTTAGTATTCCACAATCCGAAGTGTCAGTATTCGACACAACTGTGTTGGGCATCTTCAAGAAATTCCGATCTTGTCGGTTTCCATAAATTTTTCTCCTGAGCAAAGTGAGCAGCAACTGACGGAACGGTAAAACAATTACTGAGTAATTGTTCAGCATCATCGGTATATTTCGAAGCAAGATTTTTCATTTCCGAGTGGAGAAATTCTGCACGATAAATGTCTCCGCTAGGCCGAATCATCGAATCAATCAGAGCTCGCCTCGGTTGTATCTTCTTATCTCTTCTTTTTTCTCCATTTCTTCTTTCTCCTGTTTTATCAACTTCTTCCGTCTGCATGTCAGGGGTCATTCCGTCAAGATCGAATCTAGTTTTGGAGGGCTGAACCGCAGATAATCTCGTAAATTCCTCCATTGTTATAATTAAGGCAAATATATATGTTAAATTGAAGTTTTGTTTATAATATATAATGATTCAAGCAAAGAATAATTACAAGTGGTTGATGATTGGCTCTACAACTCCTTGTAATCAGGCCTGTGTAAATGAATCTTGTGGATATCACCTACAAACCGTGCAACGCAGGAGTCAAGGGCCAAAACCGTCTTTGAAATGTAACAGGGGAGTCCGGGGGAAATCGCAGTTGTGTATAGACTGTGGAGGCAGAAAATACAGAGCTTTAAAATTATATTATGATTTAAAAAAATGATGGTAATGAATCTCTCATAAAAAACGCCGAAGACTATGGAGCAAGGATAATTTGTAAAGCATCCCGTAATGAAAAATTTTGAGGCATCTCGTGATGGTGTAATTAGGCACTGTCGACTAAAAAACAGTCGGTGCTGTTAATAGTACTGGTTATCTTATATTCAATGCCTGGGGGGGAATAAAATCTATCTTTGTCACAGGTTTATATATGAATGTTTCCACGAACTGATCGAAGATAGACTTGTCATCAATCATATTGATTCAAATCCGAAAAATAATTATTCAAATAATTTTCGAGCTATTACACAAAGTCAGAATTCCGCACTTGGTGATACTGGAAAATATAATAAATTTCTGAGAGCGGTTAAATCTTTGAACGTGGAGACTGGTGAAAAAAAAAAGAATTTCCATCGATAGTGCAGCTGGCAAATAGTTTGATATTTGCAGGCGCTTGGTACAATATGTCGCAGATAAAATATACAGATAAGCATTTTCAAAGAAATATAAACATAAAATAATATTTCAGTATATCCTGACAACTTTGGATCGATTTCGAATTTCATTACTAGATGAAAGGAAATAACTCTGTCAAGAATACGTAGAGCGATTAAATAGTAGCCTCGCTTGTATTTTACAACAGTATTTATTTATAAATTAATTATATTTTGGTTATTTTTTTCAATCTTTGGTGCAACGTGTCGCAGATAACCAAATAGGCATTTTCAAAGAAATACAAGCAACGAATAATGTTTCAGTATTTCTCTGCTGAAGTAAGACAGGAAACACCCCTATCGGAAGACAGAATAATTAAGCTTCCAAAAACTTCGTCATCGACAACGTCAAGGGAAATAACTCTGTCAGGTAAATGTAGAGAGTGTATTTTACAACTATTTTCGTTTATAAATGAATTATTTATTTTTTGGGGGTTTTTTTAAAACAAGATACATTATCTTTATATTTCTGACTTTGCCAGGTTTCTTACTTCTTCCTGATTTTATCAGGGATAATAGTTAAGAAATGAGAAAAAAAAATGAGGTGAGATATTCCTGGATTTGCAGGTATCAGCCACATTTATATAATTTCTGGTCCATATTACTATTGGGGGTCCTCCCTGTTTCCTCGAAAAATCAACTGAAAAAAGTACATCGTCTCACCACGTGGTGGGTGCTATTTTGCCCCCCCCCCCCGTTGATCGTGGGAGGGTGTGCAGAAATTTGTTGAACATAGAGAAGGCTCCTGTTTGTATGTGTGTATGTGTGTATATGTACATGTAAATGTATTTATGTAAATATATTAATATGTAGATATGTAAATACATGTAAATAAATGAATATGTAAATACATGTAAATATATGAATATGTAAATACATGTAAATACAGAGATAACTTCACCACTGTAAGTAAAAATCTCTGAGGATGAAATCATGAAGCAGCAGCACTGTTCTGACAAAGAGAACTTTAGCACTGTTAGTGAGCTCATGAAAGAGTGACACTGTTCTGGCAAAGATTCGCCTATGAGAACTTTAGCACTGTAAGTGAGTCAAAATAAAAGTGCATTGCATTCCCGCAATTAAGGTTGCCAGAATTACATGTATGTGCCGTCCTTAAAGTTAAGATTGTATATACTGTACATAATAGTTAAGATTGTGTATACTGTATATATACAATCTGCCTGACTTTGTTAAGTGGTTAGTTTTCCAATGACTTTAATAGAAGGGGCTAAAAGTACAAAACTTTTTCACATTTATCTAAATAAAGTGTTTTAACAGAGAAAATTTTTATTCTGATTATAATATTTATGTTTTATTCTGATCATAATATTTTTTTTTATTCTGATTATAATATTTATTTTTATTTTTATTCTGACTCAGAATATTTATTCGAATATATTTTGGATCTCATCAAATTTGATACAGAAATGTGCATAATTCAGAATTTGATCAATATCACATACAGCCGTAATAATCTGCTAATGTTGCAGTTCATTTAACGGCTCCTGCGTTAACAAAAAATTTTTATCGCCGAATTCATCAATAAATATATTAACACCAAATTTTTCTGCCTTGACTTTGTCAAGGGAGGAACAGTGTCAAAATTGTTCTGACGGCACTTTTGAGTACCTCTTTATTGTATACAAAACTCGCGTGTTGGTACATTATATAATACCACATAATAATTGTTTGACATAACCACAAAAAAAAAAGAATTTTTCTTATACTTTCCTTGACCTGTCAGGATGACGATGAATATCTACGAGCGTTCATACAAATTTATGTTCAAAAATTCTCCTCATAAATCAAGCAATTTTCCGTTCTGGTCAGTAAATCTGAAATGTATCCGTGACAACAACGGATTATGACATCGTAGATAAACTGGATTAACGGGTACTGACACAATTAAGAATCCAGGAGGTACTTCTGGTGAATGTGTATCGTTGCTGTGCCTGCCTGGATTTTTCAAGATCTACTTGATAGCTGCCATCGATTGCATCACATACAAGATTGACTGCGATGGGCGATGTGATGGTGACAACACCTGGTGAAATATGACGACCACCGCCGTCTGGATCATTGTTATATTTTAGAGTATCTGGAGGAGGAGATATTTTTCTCCATGCGGCAATAATTTTGGGTTAGTATTCATCGATGATATCACTGACGTTTTCTTCAGCTCGTCGACGTTAAATCCAGGAAATTTAAAAGTTGGTAGATCTGCCTCCGACAACAAATGACTTTGCAGGAAAATTTCTTTATACGACAACTTCAGATTTTATCAACATCGCTGTTTTCAATCACCGCTTGTATAATGTTCTGATGATAATTCTCGAAATCCGATGCTAATTTGTTCAGGTGCTCTATTTGCTTGATGATTTCCTCCCTCAGATAATCGCTAACGGGGGTATGCTCGTTAATATAACGGGTGAATGACTGGCGTAGTTTGTCACTCATTTGTTTGTGCTCAGTATTAATGAAATCCGTTTTTTGAAATGAATATATTCCATGATTCCATACTAAGGTACCGGATCTTCTTCCCTCCTCCTGAATAGGTGTGATTCGTGCTCCAAGTTTGAATTTTGTTATTAGTGTCCATATTTCGTAATCTGGAGTTTTTTCCCAGTACACTTTCTTGTCTGTAATAAAATCACCACGTTGAGGTTGTGGTTGTCCTTGATGAACAGGTGCTATTTCTGGCCATCCTAATACAGTTCGGATCGACGACTGATATATATCTACAGCTTAGTCGGGTGTCGATATTTCTATCGCGGATGATAATGTTGGCTCGTGAACCAAAATAGCGATTTTGGATTCTCGCCCTGTGAGCGACTTAATCCTGCGTTGTAATTCACTGTTGATCTGTTCTATTTGATAACTGCCCGTAGGAATACCTACAACTTGCCAATCGGGGGTTCCATCGGGTTTATTTTTATACGAAAACACTAATGGCTTGTTTGCGGGCAACCCATAGAATAACTTTGATCTAATATTTGGCCAGCTGTAATACATTCGCAATTGTGCTAACGCTATTTCTTTGGCAGGAAATGCCGTTGGAAAGCTAACGTCGAACTCATGATTGGATGAGCTTGCTGAGATCATCGTGGTTTTTGACGGCGTTGTATTAGCGACCATCTGTTGTAGTAATTCTGATGACGTAGTCATTAGCAACATTACTATTTTTTAAATCCTGATTCTAAATCAGGGGTCTAATATCGTTTTTCGTAGGCAATGACCGTGTCAAGGATGTAGATTCTACCTTGTCTCCAGACAACTGCGTCATTGCCTCATGGTAAATCTTAATCATTTCTGTGAATTCCAGATCTGATATCATTCCATCGTTGAGACCTGATGATATCAACGAGGATAACCCTGCGTACGCGTATGTTGCCGTGTGCAACTTTCTTGTATATTCGTGTAATTTATCAGCCGTGCAAGTGAATATTTATTTTGCAATGATATTAAGAACACAAGCAACACAGGTTACAACTGAAACACCAATTCCTCTCACTGGTGCTATCACTTATGCGGCTGATAATGCGCCGATGACAATTACTGTTCCAGCGATGATCGCGGATGCAGAGTACACAATTAAATCAGTGACAACGATACGTCTGCGGTATTTATTTGCTTGTTTGTTTGTTTTACTGTATACGCATCAATGATATTTTTCAGTTGGGTATGCCACGAATGATTGAATCTGTAATGTGCGCTGCAACATCGCGTTGAAAATCGATTCGGAAGTTCTTTATATAAAATGCTAGAGTTTATGTAGGTGGCAGGTTGTCGACGAATTCAAGACACCAATAGTACACCACGGAGGTACCCTTTTCTTCGGGTTCCACCACATATGTTTCCTCGTCATTTTGATCCAGTATTGCTAACATAGATCAGGACAGAATCAGGACTGGATAACGCCTGGAAATTGTGGTAGATATTGTAAATGTTGTAACGCTGATCACTGAGAACCTGTATATGCCGGTAACCTCAGCGCTGTGTTTGATGGATTTATTCAGTGGTGTCCATAATGCTGATCCAGATGCTACTGTATGTGCTACACCATCAGTAATATTTTTTTTATTTCAGAAAGCTTAATGTCAATGACTGCTGGATTTCCAAAAAATTCATTTATGGTTATGTTTGTGTTTCTACGAAAATTTGTAAACGCGGTCACATGATTAGCATGTTCAGATCTGAACTATATCATTCCATCATTGATTGCAATTAACGAGTTTAGCATCGGAATGTTGCTATTGTCGAAGTATTTCTTCGTTGCAGCGTCATCGCTTGATTCTGGTTCTTTCAAATTACCAACGCTATTTCCGCCCCTATTGAGAGAACCAATCATTGTAACACCGGTGGATAGTAAACGATCACTGATCTCAGTTCTGATCGTGGAGTTGTTGCTGTCTACGTATCTTTTTGTTGCCACATCATCGTCTGATTTTGGTTCTTTCACATTGGTAATTGTATTGTTGCTCATGTTGAGAATGCCATACATAATATCTCCAATTTTTCTGATACGTCCAGTAATCTCTCCCATGAGTGTTAGAATTGATTCCTCCGAGTGTTTAATTTTCCCGTTTTTAGCAAACACTACTAAGTAATCTTCGGTTACACCTGGAACCCGCAGAATAATATCTGTTAAGAAGACATTGCTCGTCTTTAACCGTCTTTGCTGATCCTGAAAAACAACTACTTCATTTTGGTCCACATTTGCGAGACTCAAAAGATTAGAGAGTTCATCCTTGACCTCGTTAAGGGTTGCATATTTGGATAAGTTACCTTGGGGCTTGTCCTGAGTCTTAATCAGAGTAGATCTTCTGTAAATATCTACCATTATAAACCATTGATCTGTTTAAAATGTTGGATGACCGTGTTGTCTACTTGTATACTCGTGAACAACTTATGAGGTGGTGTCAGCGACCTTGACACAGCGTCGAGCACAGCGAGTACTGCACGGTTACATATTGGCGGATCGGTTATTGTTTGTGTTGGTAATGTTGAATACTAGATCGGAGTTTGAAGTCAGCCGACATATTTTAAAAATTCGTTTTATGGCGCCAACCCATACGAATCAAAATGAACAACTCCACGTAGATCAATCGCATGTGCAACCCAACGAGTGCCTGGAACATAACTTCCATCGAGATTAATGATACCGGTTTCAACATTGTTTGGTTGCTTTGGTAATTGATCACGCATAAAAACACCTCTGAAGTTTTTGATGATTTATTTCTTAGCAGTATCAAGTAAATCAAAGTTGGACGTTGGATGCATCAACGATGTGTCCCGGGAGTCTGAGTCCCTGAACCGTACCACAAATAGAGAGTTCCTGGCAGTCTGAGACCCCGACCTTTTTTGGAAGTCTTTATTCCGTGACATGTTGCTTTCTTTAATGCCATCTCAGCAGCAGTTCCAACGGCATCAAGTGCAGTTGCTTTTGCAACAGCTGAGACTGCATCGGCCATCAACGCTGGTATACCTGCAAGAAGTGGAAATATACCATCCGTATTGACTGCGTCTTCAATAGCACGCGCGAAAAGATTAAGTCTAACGCCGGTCTTTGATCGTTTGACTTCATTGAAGTGCCTGAGTTGACGATCTGTCAGTATAGTTTATTTGGATCACCTGAGATCTGTTCTGATTTCAGCAATATTTTTATTCCACTATTCCTTTTTTATACTGATTGTAGCTTTTTAATCTGACCAGGAGTCAGAGTAACACTAACATGATGATATGACATTATAATATCATGAGCGATTAAATTACATGTTTTCCACTGGGGCATCAATAACTCTCATTCGTCAAGCAACACCTTCAAGCAGCATTGTTTTATCTGAGAGTATAACAGCGATTGCTCTGTAACCACCAGGAATAGCAGGTGGACCAGGTAAGGCAGCAGGTACTCGTGCTACATGAGCACGGAAGTGTCAACGACTGATTGTCTGAACAAATCCAAGTGTTCCAGTGAGAATAATAGATCGGATATTATGTTGTGGAATCCAGCTGAGATATCTGCAAACCAGAATCCACGTTCTGATCACGTCCCATAAATATCATCAACCGATGATAAGCACGTGCAACATGATTGTGTTCAAAATTCTATAATATATCTTCAGAAGGTTCTTGATGTCCATTTATTCTCAAAGAAACTTCACTAACCCCAATCGTGTCAAACACCATTGGATTTCGTTCCTGTGAATCTACTCTGGCATTTTCCTGAAACGCGATGAATATATGTCGTGGTGCTGACACTCCCTACTGTGATGTTATCTGCCATGTGAATAACCCAGCATCATTGTCGGTGGCTTTTCTAACAAGTACCATGGTGTGTTTAGCACCAAATATAACTTTTCTAACATTTGTACAGAATCCAAATATATGTGATAGCAGAATCACACATGAAAAATCTTCATCGCCGTTCAACATTGATCGACGTGATGCGAATCCCAAATTGAAGTTTTCATTCATTGATGCAACTTCAGTTCCAGCTGCATTCAATGTTACCTTTCTGCTTTCTGGATGATCAGTTGTGTCCTTTGCAAACATCATTGACAGACCAGCTGACCTCGAGTAATCATAGCTGTATCTTGCAAGGCCAAGTATCGTCGTAGCGACGTCGACGTTTCTAGGAATGATTCAATAATTCGTCCGTCGATGCTATACGTGGCACAGTTAAATAACTCCATAACTCCGCTGTTGACAAAACCAACTCGATCACCAATTCCGTACGCGATATCATCTGCTTTCAAACGTCAACCTTCGATCTCAATGAATGCCTCAGCGGGCAAGAAATATCTACTTGTATCCTGAACTTGTAATTCGATTCTTCCACGCGAGTCGGGTACACGCGCATCGTAAGAATAATACTGATAATCACTGACCGATTCATCCTTAAGGACTTGCGCATCCATTTCGAATGCTGGATCAGATACACGCTTAAACATTTTATTATATTTGCTATCATCTAGCACGAAGACCACTTCCCGCTATTAGACTTGCAGTTATATTTTTTCTTTTTCTGACAGAGGCACACCAGCCAACTCTGCTAGATTTTGATTTGCAGCTTGATTTGTTATTTTACTGACATTTGCAGGCATAACTTCAGTGCTGGGTAATTATACTGGCCGCGATTTTACTGGTGGCTGTCTGCGTATTAATCGTGCTAGTCTATCCTTGATTGCTGAGAATGCTTAACCGGCAACATCACCAACACCACCAAGACCTTTATCATGAACAACGTCAATAGCCGTCATTCCCAGTTGCTTTGCAATAGGTATTGCTTTTGGGGCTATCCGTCTGAATAGACCCTGAACAATATCACCAAATCCATCTCCGTAGATCACTTTGTATGTTAGTAATCGCGAATTTATCACCCTGACCATGATCGATCCACGTTGAGCATTATGTATGATCATATTTTCTTATCACTGATCTAATTGAATAACCTCAATCAATGCGGTAATCATCAGCGATTTCATCAATGAGAGATCGATAAACATTAATGTCCACGATACCTCCTGTAAATAATCTCTGACAAATAGCAGCTGCTTCATTAATGATTTCTGGGGAATTATTACCGTCTCGTCTTCCACCAGTTAGAATTTCTACTCTGGCAACATCTGCAAGGACATTATTGGGCTCTGGAGTAATAAGACCACTTCGCCTGGTGCTAGGCGTAACAAGACCACTTCCAGTAGCACCAGCATCTGCACCCGGATCATGCAACTCTTCTTCTCCCTCTTCTCTAATTGTTTATATGGCAGACGGAGTAAAGTAATCTACCGGGCTGAAGTCTTTTTGTAAAGGAGGTAAAGAATAATATGAATTCTGGTTGTTTTTTCTTTGATCGTTTTGGTG